>JANAVB010027036.1:0-15800 GCA_029216955.1 Iris pallida
ACGTGGTTACGCCTATCTATAGAAGGTCCGGTGTTTCTCTCTGTACGACCCGACCCTGATTAGGGGCACGAGTACTGGTTACGTGTTACGTCCAGCCTCGAGCCGAACCTATCCTGAACTTGTCCCCACCGTGTCCCTGCGGCAGATACAGTTAGACATAATCTAACATAAAATTGTGATCGTGCTCATCTATGTCCCATTTCGCCTAGCCTGCAAGGTTAAACTTTACATAAGAAATCATATCATTTCACTCAACCACCACCGTAAACTTAAACATATGCATAAGGGTGGCAGGCCCTGCGCCTGCACCCAGCGCTAATCTCAGCCCACCGCCCTATCTATATGAAGGTCACGGTGTTTCTGTCACGACCCGCACCCTGATTAGGGGCACGAGTACGTGGTCACGGTATCCTGTCAGAAAAATGAGCAAGTACAAACACCAACAGAAGTTCCATATGAATTGACAAATACTATAAGAGACATTATAATGAAATACAAGACAAAGATATAGGCGACTTGGAAACCATTTGAAGCCGAGTTACAACCCTTGGACCAATAAATGTAAAATGTGATTTGAATTATTAGAGCGATATGTGATCTGCTAGGGAGTCATGGTGCTCCCTGAACTGTAGCCGGTGCACCTCTCTCCACTGCTGCCATAGCTAGCTGATGCAAGTTCTCCATGGTCTGTCGCAGCAATGACCCTGGCCTGTCATCACGCAATGACCATGGACGGTTCGCACCGTAATGCATCTTTGGCATCCTTATGTGTAAGACTATGATCGCTTCGATACAGGTTGCTAGACCAATATCCGAAGGATCCCAAACCTACTGATATCATAGCTTATCACAACACTTGACGGTCGCAACCCGTCCTAATGATGTGCACCATAAATACCATACATAATTCCCTCCTTTGAACTACTAGGTTGAATTAAGATGATGTGCACCATAAATACCATACATAAATACGTACACTGGACGGTCGCAACAATATCATAGCTTATTGAGTATATTATATTGACATTGCTTGTCCTCCATTCGTAGTTGATCGTTCTTGACAGGTTTTGATATTATATATGTTGTTAAATAGTAGAACTAGACAGCGTTCTACGTCGTTTCTGCGGTGTAGGCTGGGACGCTGTCACGTTATGGAATGGCTTCTCTGGAACCATCCTGGACGTATAGCTTTGTTAATCGGGGTCCTTTCAACGCAAGTAGCTAGCTCCGATGCAAGTCCCCGCTAAACCTGTGCTGATCGAGGAAACTACGTTGTCGACAAGTTGTCCATAACCGTGCGAAGACATATTTTCCTTTTAGTTATTAAGACATAGCCTACATTATCTTTGAAAACTCAATCCCTTTCCCGTGTTTGCGCCCTTGCATTTATCCTTTCATTCGCAACAACATTATCAATTTACCTAGGAAGGGGGTCGAGAAGAGGAGGGTCAGCCACTCACATTGAGTTTACTTCAGGCGAGAGAATGGATCTTAATTCAACCGTTCCCGTTCGATCGAGTCAATCGATCCCGACCTATCGGTCCCGACCGAATCAATAGCGACAGTGTTCCTTTCTCGCGCACCCTATCACGACCCGCACCCGGAGTAAGGGCATTCCATAACGTAACAGCGTCCCAGCCTACACCGCAGAAACGACGTAGAACGCTGTCTAGTTCTACTATCTAACAACAGTTAGATATTACAACCTGTCGAGAATCAAGGGTCGTCGTCTAACCCAGCTATGGCAGTCTATTCTTGTGTATTGCTCCTTCAACCAATCCATTCCTAGGCCAAGGGACCGATTCGGCCCGCAGCAAAAGGGTCGTCGTCTAACCCAGCTATAGTCCGTGATGTCTTGACATTGCCAGTGGCCTTCACACCCTTTCACTGCTTAACAAATGCACGTGACACGGGACGCTGCTTGCTATACTTCGATAGCCCAACAAAACTCTTTTCTAATGTGTTCGTGCAACGACTTGACAAGCAAGGGCTACGTCAAGCCTAGCATCGAGGGAAATACGACTTAAACTATGGGACAAGCGAATGTTAGTATTAATTGTAGTTCCAATTACATTTTAAATAAAAAAGAATGCAATTTTAACTTTAACTAGTTTGAAGTAAATGTTAAATCCAAAACTATTTTTAATTTTAGTAGTCATATTAGTTTCAATAATATTGTAAATGTTTAAATTAACATGAATGCCACGGTATTAGAAACCTAGCTAGCTGATGTCACGTTGCTCGGGGCTCGGTTAGTGTTCGTCTAAACTAGTACGTGCCAACTAGTTATTAGTAATGATAACCAAAAATTGAATTTTAAGTTTAAAATCTAGTCGAGCTCGATCCTTCCTCTTTATCCCATCTCCCACACTCTCTTTCTCTCTCTCTATCTCTCTCGGGTTCTTTCTCACATGTTGTGTTCCTTAACGCAACAGGTCCCGTAGCATTAAATGCTCTGCATGCGTTATTCTACACAATTTAATAATAAACACTGATACCATATCATTAGAAGAGCAAAGGTTGTCTTGGAAGTCGTAAAAAATTACTTTATATTGTCTTCTCAATACTTTTTTTGCATTGGAGATGACTTTTTAAACTTCTTGTCATTTTTGAATATAGCCGCCTATGCAAGTTATTGTCTTCTGCGGCTCTGTCTCATGCCACATAGGATACACAATACATAACAAGACAATAGGGTTTCGTAGCATTAAATGCTGATGCATGTGTTATCCTACAAAAGAGGGCCACGTGGAGATTGCTGTTGCATGCTTCCTCATGCGTTATTAGCTACACATTTTAATAAGGCACGTACCCAGAAGACGAGAAAGTTTTGTTGGAAGTTGTTTCCTTAAAATTATGCTTGCTCCTAGAATCACTCAAGATTTTTCATGAGCCATCAAAAGAGGGCCACGTGGCGGAGTTACAATGAAGACGAAAAGGTTGTGTTGTTGCCTTGCTGGAAGTTGTTTCTTCCTGCATAATGTTTTTTGTACCTCCAAATTGCACTTTCAAACTGTCCATCCTTACGTGGCAGCTGACGTGACATGTTGATCTGGCAGCTGACGTGGCAAATTTTTTTGTAAATAAAACTAAAAATAAAAATTAACATTAAAGTTAATATTCCAGATTAACATTAACATTAATATTAATATTATCGTTAACATTAACAATAATATTAATATTAACATTAACCTTAACATTAATATTAACATAAATTAATATTAACACTAAAATAACTTTGATATTAACGTTAAATTATTATGGAGAAAATTGGGTTGTTAACTTTTTGGATTAAAATTTGCCATGTCATCAGTCATGTCAGATGACACACTATTAATTTAGGAAAATGCTAAGAAGCTCATTTATTTAACATGCCACATCAGATGGGAGGGCTATATATAGAGGGTCAATATGGAGGTACGATAATATCATTACTCTTTCTTCTTCTATTGTTTCTTGTCCTTCGTTTCTTCTGCTGGTTTCTAACACACACTATTTTCTTCAATGTCGACGTCACATGGAGAAAGTGATCGTCGTGGGGAAGATTTAGTCGATGAAGAAATCCTCCATTCAAGAGGACTGTCAGATGATTTGCCGCAAGATGAGCAAAGTTTGGAAGATGTTAGCTTAGGAGACAGTAAAGAACAAGATGAAGACATCAACTCAAACAACGAAATGTTATTTCGCATCACCCTTTCTAATGGATTTAAGAAATGCGTTATAGTTTTACATATATTTCTCATGTTTATTTTGTTTTATTCTGTTCTTAGGGACGCCGATGAATCTCCATTGGATTTCGATGCAGCGACAATGAAAAAAATATTGCAATCTGCCAACATTAATAAAGATCCAACTATGCTCTTAGAAGAAGATGTTGTTGGCCTACAGTTCAACTCTATTGAAGAAGCAGGGACATTCTACCGAATTTATTCAAAAGCATATGGTTTCAGTATTAGAAAGAACGAGGTAAAGAAAAACAAATCTGGTATGGTGACGATCCGTAGTTGGTGTTGCTCGAATGCGGGATTCAGACACAAGAAATACAAGGAAGCTCCAAACAGGGTTCGTGAGCCAAGAAGTGAAAGCAGAACTGGTTGTAAAGCAATTTTTCGTATTGGGTACACCCATAAAACAAAGATGTGGTCCGTCAAAAAATTTCATGTACTTCACAACCATAGCCTGGCGAGTAATTATGAATCAGCGTTCTTGAGATCCCATCGTAATATAACACCCGCAGAGTTGGAAGAAATTAAGCTTATGAAGCAATCAGGGATGGGGACTGGAGAGATATGGAATTTACTTGTCGAGAGGAAAGGTGGCTGGGATAATGTTGGATGGACGAGAAAGGATTTATACAACGTTCTAGCTCGAGATAGTAGAGCACTCGACGATGTTCATGCTTCGACAACACTTACATTTCTTCAATCAAAGGAGAATAGTGACCCAGATTTCTTCTACGACTACAAGGTAGACGAAGATTCCAGATTGACCCATCTCTTTTGGGCTGACGGTTCTTGTCGATTCGATTACGAACTATTTGGAGATTCACTAGCATTCGATTCTACATATAAAACAAATAGAAGTCAAATGCCGTTGGTGGTTCTAGTGGGTACAAACAATCATGCGATGACTTGTGTGTTTGGGTTTGCAATGATCCACAATGAGACTGCGGAGACTTATTCTTGGGTTCTGCAAAAATTCCTAGAGTGTATGAATGGCAAATTACCATTGACAGTTCTCACGGATGGTTGCAGATCCATGAATAAAGCAATTGAGGATTTAATGCCCAGCGTAGTTCATCGAACGTGCTCATGGCATATCCTTAACAATGCTGCCAAAAATGTACACCGAGAGGGTTTTCACAATAAACTGAGTCTTCTGATTAAAAGGTACATAGCACACTTGCTACTTTACTTTGAAGTATGTTGTTGTTACAATATCACAACTTTAGTTAATGTCCATGTTTTCTAAACAGGTACTATTCAGTCGAAGAATTTGAAAACCGTTGGCAGCAGATGCTAACAGATTATAATTTAGAAAACAATGAGTGGACCACTGCATTGTACAGAACGAGGGAGCGATGGGCGGACACATTCCTACGTGGTAATTATTTTGGCGGTTCTACAGCAACAAATAGATGTGAATCTATGAACGCTTTTCTGAAAAGGTTTTTGAATGAGAAGCTGCCACTTTGGAAGGCCCTTCAAAATTGTGACCACGGTTTGGCGGCCTTACGTTACGGCCATATGGGTAAGCATGTCAATGATAAATTCTCAACACCAGTTGTGAATCAAACTAGCATGGCCGTAATAGAAGGTAAATTTGCCGCAATTTACACTAAAAAGGTGTTTATAGATGTAAGGAAGGAAATCACACGTTCTGATGCATATATTGTTCCCCATCATCACATCGTAAGAGGGACAGAAGTTTGCACTGTCCAAAAGTATTTGTCGCCAGACAGTGTCAACCGTAAGGTTACATTTCTTCCGGCCGACAACATCATAACATGTGAATGCATGTGGATGGAGACCAAGGGGATTCCTTGTAGGCATATTTTTGCAGCAATGAAGAGATTACAAATTGGAGATATTCCAAAGAACTTGATAAAATCTCGTTGGCTCAAGGATTGCAAAGAGAGTTATCTCTCCGGACCTGGCTCAGAAAGAAGATTCATCCACCCAGACATTATTGAGAGCAGAAGGTATGGTGCTATTAATGAACAAGTTAATCTGTTTACATACTTTTGTAAAAAATCAAGCAAAGTTCAAGAGAGGGGAACGGAGTTGATGTCGTCTGTTCTGATGGAGTTGAAAGAAATGGTGTCCGATATTGGCGAAGAAGAACAAATGGTAGCTGATGCAGTTCAAGGAGTGCATGAAGCTTTAAAAGAGCCAAATCCGGTAGCAACAAAAGGAAGGCCTTCTCAAGGGAAATCAAGCCAGCCTACAGAAAGTCAATCTATCCCGAAGGCTAGAATATGTAGATTTTGTAAAAAAACGGGTCACGATTATCGTAATTGTAAAGTACGAAAGCGAAATAGTGAAAATGAGCAAATGGAATAAAATGAAACGTCGTTGACTTAAGATAATGTCTTTATTATGTGGCAAGATGTCATTCACACGAGACAACTAGATAAAAAAATATGTTCTCCAATGCAAAAGTTTGAGAAGACAATTAGATAAAAATGGAGAACATTAAATTCCAATTTCAAAACGTAGTACATCAAAAATGGAGAAAATATGTTCTCCGTGCAGTTCAAAACGGAGAATAACATTCTCCGTTTCAAATGACACGGAGAATGAACATTCTAATTTGTTTTTAACACTTTGAATGCTATTCTCCGTTTAATTCAAAACGGAGAATGTTAAGGAGTCCAATTGAAAGCTTCCACTGTCAAGGAGTGTTGTTCTCTGTCGTCTTTCAGTTCGTGTCCGCGTGGTAGATGGTATTCATCGTGCATCGTCAGAGCATACGAACCGTAGGATGACTCCTTGAGGCAAGTCACTTCATCGTGCATCCTCCGAGCAAAGGATCTCACTGAGGCAAAGGAACCCACTGCCTCAAGGAATTCCTTTGCCTCAAGGAGTTCCATTGCTCTACGATGCCCGCACGCAGCTCATATTCAACTTTTTTCTTGATAGTAGGATTTTATGTAGTATTTCAGACTTTCATAATGTACATGTAACTCAAAAAGTCAAACTTTTCGTGGTTATCACAATGTAAATGTAACTCAAAAAGGATTTTATTATAAAAGACAGAAGAGCAGACATAAACGGTGAATAGAATACTAACGATTTAATTTAAACGGGAAAGTTATTCTCCGTTTCAAGTAAACGGAGAATTCCATTCTCCGTTACCAATAAAAAGGAGAATATAATCCGAAGGGGCAGATTCATTAGGAATAAATGGCATATAAATGGAAGAATTCATTGGTATTAATGGCATATAAATGGCAGATTCATTGGTATTAATGACAATAAAAGTGACTGCAGCTTGGCGCATGAGTTCGAGTTGTTAAATTTTGCCAATAAATGGCAGAATTTGGGAGATCTTATTATAAAAATGACTGCCCTTTTGGCGCATGAGTTCGAGTTGTTTCATATGTAAATAAAAGTCAAACTTTTCGTGGTTTTGACAATGTAAATGTAATTCAAAAATGATTATATTATAAAAGCAGAGCTTATCAAAGACAGAAGTTCCTTGCCCAATTACATCATAATTACATTGTTGTTTTACAATGTCATTCTTATGTGGCAAATGTCATTCTCCGTTTTAATTTAAAACGGAGAATGATATTCTCCGTTTTAATTTAAAACGGAGAATGAACATTCTAATTTGTTTTTAACACTGTGAAGCTATTCTCCGTTTAATTCAAAACGGAGAATGTTATTCTCCGTTTAATAAAACACGGAGAATGCTATTGTGGTGTCGTGGTTACACTGCTAGACTTGTATTCAAGAGGTCATTGGTTCAAATCTTGACTATAACAATATTTTGTTTTATTTATACTTTTTTTGTAAGTTAATTATGGGTGCTATTTAAAAGGGAAAAAACTTTGATACAGGCACCTATGTATGACATGTGGGCCATCTCAAAAAATAATGTGTATATATATATGTTTACACGTTTTACAAAGCAAGAGGGGACCACATGTCATACATCGGGGTATCAAAACTTTGAAAAGAGTTTTGTTAGAAAAGAGTTTTGTGGGCCCTATTAAAATTTATGTATATATATATATTTGTACACATTTTTTAAAGCAGGAAGGGCCCACATGTCATACATAGGGGGTATCAAAACTTTGATACCCCCTACTGTATCAAGAAAAAAACTTTGATACAGTAAGGGGTATCAAAGTTGGCAGAATTCGAAGGGGTATATTCATTGGTATTAATGGCATTGGTATTGATGGAAATTAATTGTTCCAGTCTTACTTAGCTTTAATTGAGCAGGGGCAGAATTCGAAGTGGCTGCCTTTTTGGCGCATGAGTCCGAGTTGTTCCATGCCTATAAATGCCAGTAGTGTAGAGAGAGTTTGTTCTCATCTCACTTAGCTTTTCTTGTGGCGATGGACTCTACCGATCCTCCGCCTTGGCAAGACTCTTTCCTCTTGGTTGTCGATCTCCTCGTTCGAAGAAGCTTTGGTGGTGAAGTCCTTCAGAAGACTGACATGTGCGTGGGTTTGGAATTATTGCCAACCCACGCTCTGTCGAAGCGCCCGCACGTTGATTGGCTCGGACTATGCACGGTGTTCCTTTGCCGCCAGGAGTTCATTTCTTCAACGTGTTCCATTGGTCCGACGATGCACGGTGGTGAAGTCCTTCAGAAGACTGAGATGTGCATGAGTTTGGAGTTTATTATCGTTCCACGCTCTGTCGAATCGCCAGCCAGGAGTCTATCCCTTCGACATGTTCCTTGTTGAACAAGTATGGCTTTGCACGGTGCTCTGCCACAAGTTAACAAAATTCCTTGAGACAGGGGGTTCCTTTGCCTCAGGAGTCTATCTCTTCTACATGTTCCTTGTTGAAGAAGGATGGCTTTGCACGGTGCTCTGCCTCAAAACAAAATTCCTTGGGGCAGTGGGTTCCTTTGCCTCAGTGAGTTCCTTTGCACGGAGGATGCACGATGAAGTGACTTGCCTCAAGGAGTCATGCAACGGTTCCTATGCTCTGACGATGCACGATGAATACGACGCGGACACGAACTGAAAGACGACAGAGAACAACACTCCTTGACAGTTGAAGCTTTCAATTGAATTCCTTGAGAACAACACTCCTCTGACGATGCACGATGAAGTGTTTTGCTTCAAGGAATCCAATTGAAAGCATCAACTGTCAAGGAGTGTTGTTCTCTGTCGTCTTTCAGTTCGTGTCCGCGTGGTAGATGGTATTGATCGTGCATGGTCAGAGCATAGGAACCGTAGCATGACTCCTTGAGGCAAGTCACTTCATCGTGCATCCTCCGTGCAAAGGAACTCACTGAGGCAAAGGAACCCACTGCCTCAAGGAATTTTGTTTTGAGGGAGAGCACCGTGCAAAGCCATCCTTCTTCAACAAGGAACATGTCGAAGAGATAGACTCCTGAGGCTAAGGAACCCACTGCCCTTTTGGCGCATGAGTTCGAGTTGTTTCATATGTAAATAAAAGTCAAACTTTTCGTGGTTTTGACGATGTAAATGTAATTCAAAAATGATTATATTATAAAAGCAGAGCTTATAAAAGACAGAAGTTCCTTGCCCAATTACATCATAATTACATTGTTGTTTTACAATGTCATTGCTAGGATCGATTTACATATTTGCTTGAAAGCAACTCCTTAGCCCATGACAACCTCATCTTTGTAATCTTCTGGTGAGTTTCATTGTCATTTCCTCCCGGTATTTCGAAGGGAGGAGTCGTCAACCTATTCATATAATACGCCGTGTACAAGAGGCAGTTGGGTGCCCGTTGTTGTGGGCAATTTAGAGAACAATTCAGCACTTTGCTCTCATACTCCTTCTTCGCCGGGCATCTCTCCCTCATCATATCAACTTTTCTCCTGACGATAGGCTCTAAGGTTTTCTTCGTTAATTCTGCATCCACCTTGCACGTATCGTACGTGGTTTGCCACAAGGAGTTGTAGTGTGTCCAGTCGTAGGAGATAAAGTTGAATGTGAGCAGAGTATAGTGTTTGATGGTTGCATTAAAAAGTGGGATGAATAACAACTCTATGTCGTCCTCCAAACCCATGACGAAGTCTTCTACTTTTTGGATGTCTTCACAGGCGCCGGGTTTTGCGGTTTCTTCATTGACACGTTGAATGACGGTCTGTTGTTTCCCAAAAACAATACACAATATCATGAGTAATTTTTTTCTGTCATTTTTCATCGGTGTACACATGAATATGGATTTTTCTGTTTGAATTCTTACCAATGTGTGGGCCGTCATGAATGCAGACCACTTATGGGATTGGAGCGCCGGCTTTTTTTTCTGGATCAATGGCACCTCCTTCGAACTAGACGGGGCACACCTTTTACTGCCTTGAATTTCTTTCAGCTTCCTTATTATTATGTCCAGTATGCCAGCCTCCATGTCGTCATAGTTGAGTATGTCTTGCATGTCTACTGCCGACAGCTGGACTGAAACTTCATTTTCACCCTTTTTCCGGATAAAATTCGTATACCATATCACTGCACATAAATTTAGTTTAGATTAAATTAATAAAGATAGATTCTCATTACATAATTGTGAAAAAAGTCTAGAAAAAACGAAATAAAAAAAGGGTTCAGAATACATACTTTGGAGAATTCTTTCTGGGAATTACGATGTCGATGTATTGTTTCTTCAGCTCTTCATCCGCATGTTTCCAAAGTAAGAGTTCATCGCATTCCCTTAGTATGACGCGGTTCTTCTTTAATTCAGCCATTTTGGCGTCTTCTCGGGATTTCGTAGCATCATTAACCTTCCGCTTTTTATTAGCCTCTCCAACTGTATTGCTTTTTATTAACCTCTTTCCCCCCGATCCTCCTCTTCTTCTGACTTCTCTTGGAGCAGCAGGTTCAGCAGCAGCTTGTAACTCCTCATTCTGAAGTACTTTAGCCATGGCTTCGAGATCTTTAATTTTGCAATCCTTTTCATTGGCTTCAATCTTAAATGATTCAACTTTATTTTGAAGCTCCCTTTTCTCCTCAACGAGCCTTTCATTTGTTTCTCTGAGTTGTTTGGTTGTTCGCACTGAAATAAAACAAACAACAATGAAATGTATGATGTGAACCTAACACGGAGAATGACATTCTCCGTATAATATAATACGGAGAATAGAATTCTCCGTTTGGAATTACACGGAGAATAACCTTTCCAGTATCGACATGATAGGGAATAGCAATTATCCGTTCCAAATAACACGGAGAATGACTATTCTCCGTGTTATAGTACACGGAGAATAGTCATTCTCCTGGAAGATTACAAATCAGAAATTTGAAATAGAAAAGATTTTACCTTGTGCATGTAGATCTGATTTAAGAACAGAATTCTGCTTTCTCAAATCCTCCAGTTCATGCACAGAGCCCTCCATCAGAACGTTGACTGCACGTTGTTGTGATTCTTGTGCCTCGAGCTCTTTCAGCTTTTCTTTGAGTTTCTCGTTCTCAAGGTTGGCTGCACGTAACTGCGCTCCTTGTGCCTCCATCTCTTTTAAATTTTCTTTGAGTTCTTCATTCTGCGCTTTAAGAACAGAATTCTGCTTTCTCAAATCCTCCAGTTCATGCACAGAGCCCTCCATCAGAACGTTGACTGTACGTTGTTGTGATTCTTGTGCCTCGAGCTCTTTCAACTTTTCTTTGAGTTCTTCATTCTGCGCAAGAATATCAGAATGATGTCTTCTCAAATCCTCCAGTTCATGCACAGAGCCCTCCATCACAACGTTGACTGCACGTTGTTGCTCTTCTTCTGCCTGGAGCACTTTCAGCTTTTCTTTGAGTATGGCATTCTCAAAGTTGGCTGCACGTAACTGCGCTCCTTGTGCCTCCATCTCTTTCAACTTTTCTTTCAGTTCTTCATTCTGCGCAAGAATATCAGAATGATGTCTTCTCAAATCCTCCAATTCCTTTGCTGAGTCGTCCATCACAGCGCCCATTTCATGATGCGGTGTTATCCGTTGTTCATCAAAATTATCCCCACCTGCTTCTTGGTGTTCTTCCTCTCCCTCTTTTTCAACTTCTTCTATAGGTGGCTCCTCTTCTTTGTGCCCTTCTTCTTCCCCAACAGGTATAACCAGATCTTCCAATATCATCTTCGATCTCATTTTGTTGTGATATTCGGCCTTGAGGAAGTTTGAGATATCGTACCCATTCCATGTGAAAAATCTTGGGTAATCAGGAATTGGGGCGAACTTCCTTTCCACAAATTTACTATGTTCTGCAAACCAATAGAGGAAGTATATTGTGCAACCTTCCAATTTGTGGAAAGCCATTGAGTAATCCCCCTGTTCAGTTTTGCTTCTACTCCTCTTTAAGCTATCCATTACATATGCCAGGATTAACCTTGGCCAGCATATACTGTTGATCACGTCCACACTGTCTACCAAGGCCAAGAATCTGTACGGCAAATTTGAACCGCCAGACTTTGTGAAGAATACAGTTTGGCACAAGTGGAAGATTATTAGCTTGGCCAAATCATCTGGATTAACAGCGTTATCTCCGCCACGAAGCCGTCGTAACAATTCAAAGAACTTGTCTCTCACTTCCTTATTCGTGACTTCTGAGTGTTTGCCCTTAGTATTAGCCAGCAATCTTGTGAAATGATCTCTGCACAGGCTCAATGATGCTGGTGGTGTGGGCTGCTGTTGTTTTTCCTTTATCAATCTTCTGTAAGAAACATCATCAACGCTTTCTTCATTCAGCGGTAGACCGAATATGACTGCCATATCCTTGACGCTTGGCGCGATTTTAACAGTGGTGCTCAATTCAAAGCACCCGACGCCATCTTCTTCTTCTGTGTAACTTGCAATTAAATTCTCAAGCCCTTCCGTTACCTTGGCCATTTCGGAGACGTGGACTCTGTTTTGGTAGAAAATCTCGACAAAATTCCAGAAACCGGTATTCTTCAAGGAACCAATAACTGGCTCAGGTAAACGGCCAGCATCTCGATTGACCTCCTCCATAAGATTTAGCATTGGCTTGAAGGTAGAACGGAAAAGTCTTGAATCCTTATTCCTGACAGATTTTCTTTCTGCAAAACAAAAAAAAAACCAAAAATTAGGTCGGAGAATGGCCATTCTTATGGGTTTTAACACTGGGAACGGCATTCTCCGTTTCAAGTTAGACGGAGAATGACATTATCCGTTCCAAATTAAACGGCGAATAGAATTTAACATTCAAATGCGTTTTATGACGGAGAATGTCATTTTCCTTGAAATATATACAGAATTTGCGAACATAAAATCAAAGTTATACCTTCTGTTTGCACTTCTTCTTGCACTTCTTTTTGTTTAGCAACTTTTTCCTTTTTCTTTTTTGCAACTTTCTTAGAATAGGGTTTCCGTTGTTCTCCGTCTGTCGCTTTTGGATTTTCTGTAACTGGTGCATCTTCTCTATTTGGTAATGCTGCCGGTGATGATTCTGCCGCTGATGCCGACATGGTGTGAATATTGCGAATGGGGAGGAAGGTTTGAAGATTTTGGAGGAGAATGATCTAGGTTTGAGTACAGAGTGGAGTATGGAAGAAGAGGAGGCTCCGAAACGGTTTTCTTTTTCCCTTTTCTTTTTTTAATAAAAGGGTTCGGGGGTGTTTTGAATTAATTAGAAGGGCAAAAATGTCATTCGATGGAAGGGCAAAATACTCCTTTCTGCTTAATTAAAAAGAATTGAAGCCGTTTGGCAAAAATGTCATTACAACTCAACAAAACAAATGAACATAATACATTAGGGCTTTCCATACATTAAATATAAAAGAAGAAGAAAAAAAATCATCGTCTTCCATATTCAACCAGATTGGACTTCTTTTTTAGCTCTTCATTGTGCTCTGAAGTTGTAATCCATTCAGCAACTATGCGTCTTTCCTTTTCCGCATCAAACTGCATATAACAAACAAACATCAAAAATATTGCTCTAAAAAGTTGAAGTTTTTGACGACATATTTTCATACTTACATCGATAGAACGGTAGTCCAGGCTACATCGGTCTTTCATGAATGCAATTAAAAAAATTCCACAATCAACTAAATTGCCTTGGCGGGGAACATAAGAAGGACGTTTTATTGCAAAAGTAGAAAAGCTGAACCTAGCATCTCTCAGCTTCAAAATCTCTTCTTCGAGAAAGATATCCAAATTTGAAAGCTACAATTACCAGAAAACAATATGTATTGGTATAATGCGTATTCTTGTACCCAATTCATAAAAATTGATAAATATGAGCTTACTATTTCTTTTATAACTGTTCTGCTTTGAATCGGATCATCTTTAGATGCAAGTGAGTCCCAAATTTCAACAGTCCTGTTTTTAAACACAACTCTTGCAAGAGTATAGTGTTCGCCCAAATGAATGGGTATGTATATCTGAATCAGGATAATTAGGTAAAACAAATTAGTAAATTTTCAGAAAATTAGGATTAATAATTAAACATAAATACATTAATACCTCTTTACAAGTGCTTAAAGATCCCATGTAATCCTCAAAGTATTTAAACTTCTTCCATACTTCATGAGCCTTTTGACGGATTGAGGTAACGTTGCTTTCTACATACACATCAATTAATACATTACGAAGGACAAACAAACGATAAAATTGTTAATGCATATGCATTGAAGAATAAAATGCTCACTCACCGACATCCTTATTGGTAAAAACCATACATTAGCTTTATTGGAGGTTCTTTTCCGTTCCTCCGCGGTGAGAAGAGCAGAGACAATACTTACAATCTGAATAAAACATTAAAAATGTCAGCGATGGAATCGAAGTAAACATAGATGGCATCTAAGAAGAAATATACTATCTATACATACCCCATTGGTAATTCTCGTTAAAGGAGCTAAGGTCTTCATCTCCCACCGAGACACATAGGTTTTGTTGCAAGATGATATTATTTCTCTAAGAAAAGAAACGAATAAATTAGGAGAAAAAAACTGTTGGAATTAAATCAAAACTCATATTACTTACTCGTCAGGTCTATCATCTGCAAAAATATAGTCGTAATATCTCGAAGAAACACTAGTACAATTGCTAGGCTTCGAGGTTGAACCCCTTATTAAATTTTTGGATGGTGTGACCGGCTGTAAATTTCTGACGCATTCTTTTAGAAGGACTGCTAAAGTCAGTTTCTTCTTCTTCTATAGCGTCCAATGCGAGATATCGGTCCAATGCTTTACTACGAGACTGCAGCTCCACGTCCTCCTCTTCGGAAGAAGATTCAACGGAAACCACCTTCACATTATTAAATGCTCTAGATGAAGATGCCTCCTTCAAAGCTTGAGATTCTTCAATCTTATCCAAACGTCGAGATAACTTCATTTGTTCAATTTTTATCTTTGCAACATCAGCTGAAATCGTCGACAGATGTTGTTCAATCTTGCGCAACAAACGCGGAATGAAGGTTTCATTTGGATTTGGCATCCAATCTTCTACGTCTTCTACATTTCCCCCCACACGAGTAGACATCTTGAGAACAAGAAAACTATTGTATTTCAGAAAACTATTCTATGTATTTCAGAATGAATAATAGTACTATGAAACAAGAAAACTATTGTATATATAGCAAGAGAGAAGTACAAAAAGTGAGGAAGATGGAAAGACAAATAAATTTCGAGACTAGCAAACAATCTACTAGCCGTTTGATTAAGGAGAGCTCGAGGAAGATTCTACTAGCCGTTTGATTGAGGAGGGCTCGAGGAAGATTCTACTATCCGTTTGAAAATTACAAAAGGTTATCGTGATCAACTCCAATTAAGGAACTCTATAAGAGGTTTAATTCCGCTTGATTGAGGAACTCGACGAAGTCCACCGCGAACCGGAACTTCTTCTTTTCTTCTTCATCTCCGTTTCTCCTTCCAGCACCACCATGCCCTGTAGATTTATAACAAAAATATTAAATTGTTAGATGAAACAAAAAAACTAAATACGGAAAGATTACTAAATCAAAATCAAACAGAACACATATTCATAGAAAACATGAGATTAAAGATGAAAGTGCCACAGAAGCAACACCACAATTTTACAACAACTAAGCAGACTCTGCTAAGCAATAACTAAAATTAGGGATTGTGTCCTCCTTGGATTTAATTTACACAAAGAAGAGATTTGAGAGAACGAGCTTTTGTCGGCTTCCTTAA
>JANAVB010027037.1:0-69891 GCA_029216955.1 Iris pallida
GACCGCGGTTAAGCGTATCTTTCGATACCTTAAGGGTACGGTTACTGTGGGCCTATGGTATCCTAAGACAACATCATTTGACCTCATTGGTTACTCTGATGCTGACTTCGCCGGATGCAAGGTCGACCGTAAAAGTACAAGCGGTACGTGTCATTTATTAGGAAAGGCTTTAGTCTCCTGGTTTAGCAAGAAACATAATTCTGTCGCACTATCCACAACAGAAGCTGAATACATCGCCGCTGGGCGTTGTTGTGCACAAATTCTGTGGATAAAGCAAACCCTTGAAGACTATTATCTATCTTTCATGCACATTCCTATATTCTGTGATAATACTAGTACTATTAACTTGACTAAGAACCCTATCTGTCACTCACGCACAAAACAGATTGAGATCAGACACCACTTTTTGCGTGATCATCAGCAAAATGGCACGATTAACTTAGAGTTTATTGACACTGATCATCAGCTAGCAGATTTCTTTACTAAGCCATTATCCGAAGAGCGCTTCAATTTCCTTTGTCGTGAACTTGGAATTTTAGAAGAAGCTGTCATAAATTGAAACTCACCTGCGTAAATATCGATTATATTATGATTCTCTTACGATGGACTTGCTATGGGTACAAGCCGAAAGGGTCCTTCTGACAACAAGGCGTAAAAGCCTAAGCGACACGGTGCACTAGTCCACCGGACTACCGCTAGCTGGGATCCGGCCCCTGCAGCTAACCCATGGCAAATTTAAACTATTGAATTATAATATATCTCCTTGTTTATTATATGGTTCGTTTTAATTTATTATTGCCTACTTGATATTTTCTAAGTTCATTCTGATATTAGTATACCTCACCATCTCTCCCCTTCATTCTTTTCTTCTTCTCCACCTCTCCAAACTTTTTCCTACAAACCCTAACCCTAGTTTTCTATCTTGAGTGCTCCATTACTCCTCAAAATCAAGGGAAAGGGGTTTCTCATCATTCTCTTCCACTGTTTGTTGTTGATTTCAGGTATATCTCCTTCTTTCTCTCTATTTCAAGTTCTCTAATTTCTTGCAAATGGCTCCTCGCTTGCCCAATCGTAGGAAGAGGATCCGAACCGAGGGTGCTTCTTTTTCGAATCCTCCTCCTCCCATTGAGCAAGTAGCTGAACAACAACCCATTCATCCGTTGTTCAACCCGCCGAGTCCCCACGATCCTACCACATATGACGACCGATTGTTTGTGTCGCTAGACGCTTCTAACGAGTGGTTTAGCGACTTTCGGACTCGTCCGGTGTTCGGGGGACATCCTATAAATTTTACAATCTTTTCTCAATATGAATCATTGTTTCGTGATCTATGTTTGGATGAGTTAGTTGCCTCAAACTTTGTCATTTACCGTAGCGCCATCCAAATGTTCTATTGTAACTTGACTCACGATACAACCCACATCTACTTCCGGGTTGCCGGTATTGATATTGCTTTTGATGCTTCTGAGTTGGGCGAGTATCTTGCACTTCATGATCTCGATACTTGGGATAAGCTTGTGAAAGCTCGCCAATTCCAATTTGTTGGTGAAACTTCTCTTGAAGGATTCAAGGAGGAATTATGTGCCCCTAACATAAGTCCTCGCAAGCTTATGGCCAAGCACCGCAACCCATATTTCTATGAGCTTCATCGAATCATTTTCAACACTATCTTACCAAAAGCTGGTTCCACCGATGAAGTTACATACTTTGAGATCTCTGCTTTATATCACCTTCATTATCGTATCTCCTTCAATCTTCCAAGGACAATGATGGACTGGATGATAAACTGCAGGAAGAAACCAAGAGCCTTGGTTTATCCTTTATACCTTCCTCTGGTTTTTTGTGCGTTCATCGTTCCTATTCATGACTGTCAGTTCTTGCCTGCTCCTGCTTTCCTGTCCAAGGCACGACGCCTTCAGGCAGTTGTCGCCACTCCTGAGACTTCTGAGCAGTCTGATGATGAGGAGCCTGACGCCCCTCCACTCGGTCAGGATGCACCACCTCCACCTGCCACTCTTGAGTCTATTCAGACTATGCTCCGGGATCGTCTTGCTCTTGAGAATGATCGCTGGACGCAGATGGATTATCGGACTACGCTGCAGATGAGTGCCCTCAGCAACTCGATGCACGATATCCGGTATTCTATGTCTCGGCACCCCTCTATGCCCATTCCCATGGAGCGGGATCCTGGTCGCGCTGGATATCGCATTGACGACCCCTGGGTCATACGGTACCTGGATCCGGATGCTGCTATCGTGGACTCCAGCCGCTCTTTCACTGATCATTCAGACTCTGCTGGGCCTTCTCGTACTCCTTGATGGAGATTGGCTACTATCTGCTACTGCTGCTGATGATGATCTTAGTTGATGCATTTTGATTTATAGTTATTTAGTTTGTTTTTGGATTTATGTACTTGGATATTCTATCACTCTGGTTTGACATTTGGCTCTATGTGATGACATTTTATGCTTATCGTAGTTTTATATTAGTGACTCATTTTGATTATTCATATATTGTTTCTTCTCTGCTTGGTGTGGTTGCATCACTATTAATTGTCTATACTGCAGTTTCTATTCATTCATCTGCAGTCTATATTGCTAAATGCCAAAAGGAGGAGAACTATGTATATTCTGGATATATTTGTTTCTTTTGTATATCTGTGCTTGTTTGTGCTTTTTGGAGATATTATTTATCAGGCCAACAGGTTCAATGCATTATTTATGGGGGAGCTATTGCTTCTAGCTCAGCACCGTTCACTGATTACGGGGGAGCTATTACTTCTAGCTCGGCATCGATTATGGGGGAGCTATGTTGCTATAATCAACTGTGTCCAGGTATGAATATTGAATATACATATATTATTTTGCCAATTATCAATATGGGGGAGATTGTTGACACAAAGTCACAGTCAACCAAATATTGACAACATTGACTAAATAATATCTGTATTAATTCAATACGACAAACGACGTCTGCATTAAGCTCAAGACAGACAACAGCTTAGCCTCTGCTTCTCAGTTGTATTCAAGTCTGTATTTTACATTTTCTTTGAGCCTAGACAAATGTAATCTGAGTCATGCTGAGGTCTTGAAACTTAGACTATAGCCTACCCAATAATCCCAAGCTCCACCAAACCAGAAATTGCCCAATGGTCCCCTTTGAACCACTCTGTGCTCTGGCGACAGAGTTCGGGCCGAACTCGGCCTCCACACAGAGTTCGGGCCGAACTCTGTCCCCGAGAAATCAGGAACCCTAATTTTAGGGTTAGCTGGTTGCTAGTTGTCCAACGGCCAAATTTTTGAATTTTCCTATCCGAATTCTGGCCGAATTCTGCCTATAAAAACACTATAAATAGGGCATAAATTCTCTCATTTCAAATCATCCAATCTTCTCTTCTCTTCTCTCTTATAGCTCAAATAAGCCATACCCTTCCCATCTACTAGCCACAAGCCTCCTAAGTCTCGAGTGCTCAGCATCTCTCAGTTAGGATTCTTGTGCAAGAGTTGAAGAAGTCGCTTGGACAATTCCAAGCAAATCGCCACTGCGATCCTCTGTAAGAAGTTGACGTGCTCTTCTGAAGTAAAGGCACGGGTTGTAAACTACTATTTCACAAATAGTGGATTTAATCCTGAGCTAGAGTTCTCAGGCCTGGACTAGTCCTTCACGAGGGAAACCAGGTTAAAATTGCTGTGTTTGCGTATACTTTCTTGCTCTTCATTTACTTTCCGCATTTTACTCTGATTATTCATAGATCGTGAAAGAGTTAATTTTTAATTGGTTATTTTCTATATAAACTCTATTCACCCCCTCTAGAGTTGCCAAACTGTTCTTCACAACCCATGACTTGGAGCTGGCAGCAGTAGTGTTTGCACTTAAGTTGTGGAGGCACTATTTGTACGGAGACAGGGTAGGGATTTTCACCGACCACAAGAGCCTGAAGTATGTTTTCACCCAGAAGGATCTTAACATGCGCCAGAGGAGATGGTTGGAGCTTCTTGTGGATTATGATGTCAACTTGCAGTATCATCCCGGAAAGGCCAACGTTGTTGCAGATGCATTGAGCAGGAGAGCCGGAGTTTATTTCCTAACAGCGCAACCAGAGCTGTTAGCAGATCTTCAAAAGATGGGTATAGAAGTTGTTCTCCCTTCCAGTATGGCATTGATGGCCAGTATGCAAGTTCAGTATACCATAGTCGAGAGGATCCGGATGGCGCAGTCAGCAGATTCCAAGCTTCAGCGACTCAGAGGAGAGTGTGAGGCAGGACGAAGACCAGAGTTATGCATTCATGAGGATGGTACACTTCGACATGAGAAGCGTCTTTGTGTACCCAGTGGAGATATCAGACAGGAGATCATGTCAGAGGCACACAGTTCTCAGTATTCTATCCATCCTGGCAGTACGAAGATGTACCGTGATATCCGTCAGCACTTCTGGTGGAATGGCATGAAGCAGGAGATAGCTCGGTTTATCTCTCGGTGTTTGGTTTGCCAACAAGTCAAGGCCGAACATCAGAGACCAGCAGGACTTCTTCAGCCCTTGCCGATTTCGGAATGGAAGTGGGAGCATGTGACCATGGATTTCGTGACTGGATTACCTAGATCCCCAGCTGGTAGAGATGCTATTTGGGTTATAGTTGATCGGCTCACGAAGGTGGCTCACTTTCTCCCATTCAGAGTTGGTCAGTCGACGACTCAGCTAGCAGAGATGTACCTCAGACAGATTGTCAGATTACACGGTGTGCCAGTCAGTATCACCTTGGACCGAGATTCCAGATTTATGTCGCACTTTTGGCATAGCTTGCAAGAGAGTTTGGGGACTCGTCTCCAGTTTAGTTCAGCATATCACCCACAGACAGATGGCCAGTCGGAGCGCACGATCCAGACTCTTGAAGACATGTTGCAGTCTTGCACACTTGACTTCGGTGGTTCATGGGAAGATCACTTGCACCTGGTGGAATTCTCGTACAACAACAGTTTCCAGGCCAGTATCCATATGGCACCGTTCGAGGCACTGTATGGTAGGAAGTGCAGATCTCCGTTAGCCTGGAATGATGTTAGAGAGAGACAGATGCTCGGTCCAGAAATGATTGCCCAGACAGTTGAAGTGGTCAGGAGAGTCAGAGATCATCTTCGAGTTGCCCAAGATCGCCAGCGCCATTGGGCCGATTCTTATCGGCGCCCTCTCGAGTTTTCGGTCGGCGATCATGTATTCCTGTGGATTTCGCCTAACCGTGGCGTCATTCATTTCGGCGTACGAGGAAAGCTTAGTCCTAGGTATATAGGACCGTTCGATATCCTGGGCGAGTAGGAGATGTATCCTATCGTCTCGCTCTTCCGCCGTCGCTAAGCGAGGTGCATGACGTGTTCCATGAATCTCAATTACGACGGTATATCTCGGACCCGAGCCACATCCTGGATCATTCGGAATTGGTTGTTGGTACCAACCTTTCGTATGAGGAGAGGCCCGTGTCTATATTGGACCGGAGAGAGAAGATCCTCAAGAACAAGACTATCAAGTTAGTCCGAGTTGCTTGGGGTCATCACTCTTTGGGGGAGTCAACGTGGGAGCGTGAGGATGATATCCGATCGCGATATCCCGACTTGTTTGACTCGTGAGGTATAATGTCTTTCTTATGCCTCATGACTTCGATTCCTTGCTTGAATGAGTGATTGTCTGCCTATTTATAGCTTGCATGTGATTAATGTAGCTTGTCATTGCTCCTCTAGCCTCTTGATTAAATTCCGAGGATGGAATTCTTTTAAGGTGGGTAGAGTTGTAATGCCTGTGGTTCGTATTACGTATTTCTGGAATACGTGTACGTATTTTATTCTGTATTGCATGATTCCTTGTTTAGCTTGCATCTTGGCTTGGTTATTTTTTGGCTTGGTTCGGCTTGGCTCGGTTTTCTTTGGTTCAATATGAACCAATGTGAACCCCCTACCTACCACCACCAACCCCTTTATTAATCCATTCTCTCTATTCTCTCTCTTCATTTATCATCTTCTTCTTCCTCATTTACTTCCTTACCTACTAGAGAGAGAAGAGAGGGGTCTAGGCAAGTGCAACTTGCTTCATGGAAGAACTCTAATTTTATTGTTTCATTCTCTTCCTTACAGCATTTTGACTAACTTTAGAACTTGGCATTTTCACTTTCCATGGCTAGATTCTTGTAGATCTATAATTACCTTATTTTTGGATTTTTGGGTTTTGATCTATTTAATCTTGTTATTTTCGAGTTTTGATGGTTCCATGTTGTAGAGAATCTCGTTCTACCCCATTTTGACCTATGAAAGTTCGGATTTAGGCTCCGGATGATGGAGTTATGGAGCTTGAGGACTTGGCTCTCATGGTGTTCTTTTTCTCTGAAATTTTGGAGAAGATGAACAGTGCTTGACTTGACCGCATAAATATTCATGCGGCAAGTGTTCTATTCAGCCGCATGAGACCCTTGTACTTCTAAACTGCATGAAACTTAGTCCCAGCCGCATGAGGCTGAGTCTCATACTCAGCCGCATGGGCTCATTTCCCATCAACCGTATGAGTCTACATGGACTTAGTCACAGGGCTGGGAACGAACTCTTCTCGAGCCGTATACGCAACTGTCCCTCCCTCCAGCCGCATAAGCCATCGCATTGACCTAGCCTCATGCGCCCTCACTTCTTCCGGGCCGCATAGCTTTTGCTATGTGAGCCGCATGGACTTGAGTTCGCCATCAGCCGCATGAAGACCCCTTTTTTAATTCGAGCCGCATATGCACTCAACTCCCTGAACCGCATGAACTCAAGCACTTGCCAGCCGCATAGGCCCTGATTCCCCGAGCCGCATGAGAACCCTAGACCCTGGCCGCATGGACTTCTGAGTCCGGGCCGCATGATCCCGATTAATTCCAGCCGCATTCGCCTTTGCATTTCTAGCCGCATGCGCCCCCTCCTTTCCTGGCCGTATTGACTGAACCGCATGACTTTCTCATTGTCCTGTGTACTATTATTTATCATTATTTGCCCATGTTTGGTAACTCCTTTATTAGATATTTTACGCCCATTTTATATCCTTACGCCTTTTGTCATGAACTTGATTTTACTTATATGTTTAGAATTGATAATAGAGCACGACCTGACAGTGACCCGTAGTGGTACACTCCTGACATGACCTGATCGTGGCCCGTTGTGGCGCACTCCTGACAAGAATACTTGACATGATAAACCCGACATAATTATCTTGAACAGCTGTTGCGACGGCTACCTGACATGACATGACCTGACAAGAATGAATATCTTGGACACTGTGGACGATTGTGCTTGTACAAATAATCCAGTCCTGTCTTGCATCATGTCTAGGAGGGGACTCCTGAGTAGCACGGTCAGGAGTACCTACTGAAATGGACTAAGGCTAATAACTAGATTAATACAGTAGTCATGAAGAGATCTCCCAGCTACAGGCAATCCCGTTACATGGGCGCGCTTGGGATCTGTAGCCTGCCGTCGAGTAGGGCACATTTCCAGCACATTGTCATGTGTTGCACCCTTCAAGCTACCTAAGGGTACATGCGTTTCCTGGACGGTGTACCCATCCGAATTCAACCCCGAATTTCGACCTGGATAACCTGGATGGTCTGCAGGGCTTGTGGCTGTGGAGTAATCTCACTGCATCTTGCTAGTAATTAGGCCTGTGATTACCCTAGCTAGTTAAAGTATCAAGCCGTAATTCTTGCTTGGCCGTGAAATGATTGGATGGAGTCTAACCAGTCTAGTTTTGCCCTGATCCTGTTCCAGATTATTGAACGACCAGAATGCTTGTATTTATTTTACCGATAAATGGTGAGAATTCCAAGTTCTGTTCAGACGAAGGGTTACAACCCCGGTCCTTGTTTGGTTTACGGGTTGTAACCTGGTTATCTGAATAGTTCCATGGTTATCTCGTCGTATATCATCCTGATATATTTTTCTTTATTTCCAGTTCTTACTTTTATTTATATCTTGTGCTGATTGCTGGTTTTAGTTCCTAAGTGAAGCTTCCTTTGTGGCACTTGCTCTTTCTGGGGTTTGACCCAGCTGGTTTTGTGTGGCCAGATTTTGGAGCAGCTCCAGAGGATCTACCGACCTTCCAGCCAGATGGTGGCCACTAGACGGAACCCTGGCAACGAGTGGGTTTATTTTTGATCTCCCACTTTATTGTAAAAATATTCTTTTGAGGCGTTTAGCCGACGAGCACCTGTTTAGCTCGATTGTACTTTACTTACTGTCTGCCTACGGGCTGTAACATGATTGACAGATCCTAGGGTTGATCATGTATGACTAAACTCTTGCTAGTCCTAACATTTTGTAACGACTAGCTTCATGATCAGCTGAATATATAATATTTGGGACGCCTTACTATTGTATATTTAATGATCATACATCTTGTAACTTTTACTTACTTGCTTGTGATTGAGACACTAGGCTGTTCATGACCTTAAGAGACTGCTGGCTTGTAGATAAACCCTCATGTATCCTAGACAGTCGTGACCGTATAGCGAGATGGATCCCATTTCATATACGTAGCTGGCTATGTCTGTCCCCGCTCTCCAGTATTCTAGTTCTGGGGCGTGACAAGTGGTATCAGAGCCCTACAGATCCAAGATTCTAATTTGTTAAAAAATTATTTGAATCTTTGTTTCACAAACAATAATGGTGAAATTTGTCACACGTGAGAAGTTTGATGTCCTGACTTGCAACATGAAACCTTGTCAAGAAAAGTTGATGTCCTATCTGACAAAATGGACAGAGTACTGTGGTGTCTAAGAACCAAATCTAATGATATGGTTGATATCGCGGAAATACCGCCTACAAAGATGGGAGGAACAAATGCTTGTTCTACAACCAGCCGTCCATAAAAGGGATCACAACGTGCCCACAATAGTTGTCCCCTCCCAAGGAATACTGTAAATACAGCGACGACGAAGATTCGAGCATGCAGGGATCCTATTTTTAGGGCCCCTAAACCATCTATGCAAACCAACAACGACGGGGCCATGCATACCAACGACGGAGCCAAGGTAACTATGAAGGAGGAGGTGGTTTCAAAATGAAGATGGATCTTCCCTCTTTAACGGTCGACTATACATTGAAGAATTCCTTAAACATCCCCGAAGAAAGGCAAGTTCACCTCGTAGCCTATAGACTCAAGGGAGGCAGATCTGCTTGGTGGGAACAACTCGAGCACATCCGTACGAGAGTCGACAAAGTTTCTGTATGGAGTTGGCCCAAGATGCGACGATTGCTGCGACAAAGATTTCTACCTCCGAATTGTTCACAGATTCTCTACCGTCAATATCAGAATTGTACTCAAGGTGCATAATATCAGAATACACTGAAGAATTCTTCAGACACTTATTCCGCAACAACATGTACGAGACAGATCTCCAACAGGCGACCCCTTATCTTGGCGGCCTAAGGCAAGACATCCATGATCAACCCTACCTACAGAATATATACACACTCAGCGAAGCAATCACCAAAGCATAGAAGGTGGAACAAAAAGTTGAAAGGTTCAAGAGTCCATAAAACCACTTTGATGCTAACAACCGTGGACCAACAACAAAGGAAGTTTCGGCTCAAAATCAAGCTGTTATCTATTTCAAGAAGGATAAAGGACCAGCAGATCCTAATTTTCTTCCACCAACTATACCTCCAAGAGTATAGGCCTTGCAACAAGTTGTCAAATCTCAACAAGATGTCAATCCGTACAACAAACCAGGAGAAAACATGTGTTACCATTGCAATAAAATCATACATCTGTCCAACAACTGCCCCCTCAGAGCACAAGTTACCTTTGCTGACTATAAAGACAAGGAGCAAAAAGAAGAACATCCAAGAGAAGAAGAGGCCCTTCTCGAAGATGACGACAAATATCGAGTGTGCTTCGTTAGGCGGCTACTACTAGCCCCAAAGATTGAAGAACCACCCCAGCACCACAATGTCTTCCGAACCCGATGCAAGGTCAAAGACAAGTTATGTGACATCATCATTGACAACGGGTGTACAGAGAATATTGTTTCAAGAGAAATGATAAAGAAGATGTGACTGACAAAAGAAGCACACCTGACTCCATACCACTACACTAAAATAAGTTTTTCCTAACACAAACTTTTTTCAAAGCCTAACAGTTTTTTGTCCTTACAAATTACTAACAGTAAAAAATCGTTGGAAAATTA
The DNA here is from genome assembly GCA_029216955.1 of Iris pallida. Classification (NCBI taxonomy): domain Eukaryota; kingdom Viridiplantae; phylum Streptophyta; class Magnoliopsida; order Asparagales; family Iridaceae; genus Iris; species Iris pallida. The sequence continues at coordinate 10,194 of JANAVB010027037.1, forward strand.
AAAATCCGTTAGTATAAATAGCCAAAAAAATTAATTTAATATTAGTAACGTATGATGTCTTTTTCCTAATTGATATAGCCATTTTTAAGAAAAAGAAAATGTCATGTGAATTCTACGTACCATTCAAATGTTATATCCCTAGCACTACCTCTCTCCTAAATATACAGCCACCGCATCCATCATAATCCTATTCATCATATTCTCTTCTTCTCCCTCTAACAAAATCCCTAACCAAGCTACAACGCCATCACCCCTAAGTCTTTTCTTTTTTCCTCCTCGAGCCATCACATGCCTCTCCATCAACGCCTTCAGATCTGAAAATCGCACTGATGCCGTTGTTCGCCTCCTCTCCATCACCGGCCTCTCCATCTGCATCAGCGGAGGAGCCGTATGGGAAAGTCGACCCAGGAAAGCATGACAGCCTCCTCTCCTCTCGCGTCCTCCTTTCGCGCAAGATCAATGCCCGAACGACCTACTCCTAGTGGTCACTAGCTCTTTTCTTTACTAACTTTTGGCTTTCCTCTTTTCATCAACTTCTATGTCGATAGTTCTGCATTCGTAGAAATTCCACAAGATTGGTTGGATTCAACAGGGCTACAACATGTTCGTCTTTGAAGTTTGTCTTATACTTTTTTCCATCTGAAAGTCCTACAAAGATAAAATCATATTCAATATTCTCGACATGGACTCTTGCCACATCATCCTCAGTCGACCTTGGCAATTTGACATAAATGTCACGTACCGAGGAAGAAACCACATATATTCCTTTCTTTAAGATGGCCGACGCCTTACTCTCCATCCATTAGCATCGGACGATGTTTCTAATACCAGTCCACAACAACAAAAGGTTGTTATAATTATTGACGGTTGAGAACGTGAAAGTGGTCTTGAGAAACAAGAAGAACTCGGGGACGAGTTCTCTTAAAAATGAGGGGAGACTAATATAGCATGGATTCCAACTCCAAATCTATTTAGGATTTTTTTTCTTTTTCTTTTTCTTTTGCTTTATCTTTTTTTAAGAGTTGATAAGAATCCTATTAACTTTAGGACTCTTATTTTGACTCTATCTTTTATTTGGATAGGTTTTATATTTATTTGATTAGGCTTAGGTTGTCATAAAAGTCCTATAAATATGCAACTTCTGTATGCATTTGAGGAACAATTTCTAATTAATAAAAATTCTTCTTTAAGTTCTGAGATTTGTTCTCTCTTTTTTTTGGTCGTGGACTCGACTGTTCCATAGATTCGAAAGCCCTTCGCTTGAGGTTTTCAAGCAGCCTTCGTGCGAACCCCTCACAAGACCATCCGTCGAAGTTTTTGCGACACCGCTTCGCTCTCACCAAGCAACGACGGTCCAGCTATCATCATCACTGATCGACTTGGCCATTGCCAAGCACGAAGGTAAGCTTGTTCTACTATCATGCTACGTAAATCAACTTTCAAAATGGTTTTATACTAAATAAATATGTTTTAATTCGACTTTTATGTTATTTTAAATTTGTATAAAGGTTATAAATAATAGTTATAAATATTTTTTCCAAAATAGTATATCTATTATTTACACCAATCTCATCGATTATCAAATCTTGATCATGACTAATTGTATTTTTTATTCTCTGCAAAACTGGACTTCTTTAGGTCGATCCTAGCTAATTTGACTGCATTAGACTCGATGGAACAATCTGTCACATCATCGGAGGCCATTTTGTTAAGTTTTAACACCAAAGTTAATTCTGTGCCACCATAATTATTGTTCCACACCAGACACCACACCAGGCAAGTATACCTTGCCGAATTGACAGTATTTCTTTCATTTTCTATATTATTGTTTCTTTTCAGTCATACTTGATTACATGCTTCTCAGGTTCATGTCATTGCTAATTTTCTTTTTAAGTGCACACACATTATTTTCTTCATTCTACATATCACTGCTATTTCATGTATAGATCCTGATAGATTGCTTAGTCTTGTGCTACGTTCATATGATATGTCTTGACCTATTACTTATATTTGACTTGAGTCGGCTTGATGGGACACATGTATAGTTCATTGAGACAGAGAGGACAGTGTTGACCCATATCTCAGTCAACCAAATATTGACAAATTGACAATATAATACTTGTCATAATTCAATATGACATATCAAGACAGAACTCAGTACATGACAGACGTCGTCTCTCTCCTACAGCGTACTCGTTTCGGAGTCTGTACTATTTTACATTTATTGAGTCTAGCTAAATATAAACTGAGTAGCACTGGGTATTCTTGGCTTAACCCATATCCCCAAAACAAACCCAAAAGATCCACCAAGCCAAACTAGCCCATAAAAGTCCATTTGAACATTCTGTCCTATGGAGACAGAGTTTGGGTCGAACTCTGCCTCCACACAGAGTTCGGGCCAAAATCTGTCCCCTAAATTACACGACCCTAATTTTTAGGGTTTGCTGTATGCTAGTTGTCCAACGGCCAAAAATTTGAATTCTTGACACAGAATTCTGGCCAAATTCTGCCTATCCCAACTAGTATAAATAGGTCTTGAATTCTCTCATTTTTAATCATCCAATTATCTTCTCTTCTCTTCTCTATAAGCCTCTTACAAGCCTTAACCTTCTCATCTACTAGCCACAAGCTTCCTAAGCCTAAAAGTGCTCAGTGCTATTCAGTTAGGAGTTTGTGCAAGAGTCAAGAAAGTCGCTTGGAAAATTCCAAGCATCGCCACAACGATCTTTGTAAGAAGTTGACGTGCTCTTCTGAAGAAAAGGCACAGGATGTAACTACTATTTCACAAATAGTAGAATTAATCCTAAGCTAGAGTTCTCAGGCCTGGACTAGTCCTCCAAGAAGGAAATCAGGTTAAAAACAAATGTGTTTGCGTATGCTCTCTTGATCCTTTTATTTTCGCATTTACTACTCTGATTATTTACTGTTGGTGAAAAGAGTTTAATTTTTATTTGGCTATTATTATTATAAACTCTATTCACCCCCCTCTAAAGTTGTCTACCTGTTCTTCAATTGGTATCAGAGCTCTGTTCTCTTTACAAGGACTAACATCCTAGAGCTGATCCATGGAAACCACACAACCTATGTTTTCCAACCATGGTGAAGGACAGTCCACTCATAGGCAATACCTATTTGATGGAACCAACTACACCTATTGGAAAACTAGGATGAGTTTCTATCTCAAGTCTCTAGACTTCGACCTGTGGACCATTGTCACCGATGGTGACAAAAAGCCCGCCAGAATAGTTGTCGAGGGAGATCTCATCGAAAAACCCAACGACAAATATTCTGACGAGGAAAAGAAACAGGTGAGTCTAGATGCTAGAGCTATTAATGCTCTTTTCTGTGCAATAGACATGAATTAATTTAACAGGGTTTCGACATGCACCACCTCGCACGAAGTATGGAAGCTTCTGAAAGTGACGTATGAAGGAACCACTCAAGTCAAGGAATCTAAGATTAGTCATCTTACTCAAGAATACGAGGCGTTCAAGATGAAGCCGAATGAGACGATCACCCAAATGTTCACAAGGTTCCTTGATGTCATCAATCCTCTACTATCTCTTGGCAAACGATACTCCAATCATGAGAAGATCCGCAAGTTACTTAGGGGGCTACCGAAGATCTGAAACCCTAAGTTAACAGCAATTATAGAAGGCAACGACCTCACCAAAATGTCTATGGAAACTTTGATGGGAAAGCTGATGACCCACGAGCTCGACCTCAAAGACTTCGATGAATTGGCTCCAAAGGCAAAAGAGATTGCCGTAAAATCTCATCGTCGAAGGACTGATCCTGAAGAGACTGACGACGATAATTCTGAAGGTGATGATCAAGCTCATCTAGTCCGTAACTTCAAGAAGTTCCTTCGTTTCAATCGAAGAAAGAAGGAACAACAAGAAGACGACGAGGGAGAACCAACTTGCTACGGCTTAAAAAAGATCGGACACGTTCGAAAGGACTGTCCCTTCGTAAAGAAAGGTAACAGATATGAGAAGCCCTACAAGAAGCCTTCAGTACGCGAACACTAGTATTTAGCACGAAAGTGAAGCAAGTGATTCTGAGGAAGAAGATGACTCCCCTCAAGACACCGCTAATGTCTACCTAATGGCAACATCCGAGAAGGTAACTAGCGAAACTCTTGATGACTTTACATTTGATGAACTTGGCGATGTTTTTAATGACTTACTAAATGATCACAAGAAAGTCATTAGTAAATATAAGCATGTCAAGGAGAAAATCAAAGGCTATGAAATAGAGATTCAAAATTTTTCTTCTTTACTTGATAATGTTAGAAACACTCCACCCATGGAAGTCACTAATGAGGTGTCCAAGCTTAAATTAAGCTTACATGATGTCGAAACACTTATTGAAAAGCAAACACGTGAGATCTCAGCACTCAACCAAGAGCTTGCTGAAGAAAAGAACAAACACAAGATCTCTATTGCTAAGATTGATGGTCTGAATGCTAAGTGCAATGAACTGAATTCTGTCTCTAAGAAATTAGAGATCAGATTGGGAAAACAGGTTACTCAACCTCAAACCCAATCACACAGTTATAAAATACACATAAAACACAAGACCACTCATAATAGTAAAACACGTCACCCACTTGCAGCACGTAACCATGCTTATATGTACACGTACTCCCATGCAACACGTAAACCACATAGACATCATTCTCGATCTATTCATAACTATTATCCTGCTGCTATACATAGTCACTATCCTGCTGCTTCACATAACTATCAACATACTGCACATAGACAACCATTATCCTGCTGCTATACACATAGTTACTATCCTGCTATTTCACATAACTATCACTATATTGCATATAGACATCACTATCAACCTGCTTCTAACACAAATAGGCATGCTATTTGCACATACTGTGGATTATATGGTCATATCTCACCATAGTGTAGAATTAGAAAATTAGTTGATATTAATCTATATATATGGGTACCAAAAACTAACATTTCAGGACCCACAAGAACTTGGGTACCAAATGTCACATCTACTCGTGATATAGGTGGACCTTCCTTCCTCAACTAAAAGCAAGTGGATTCTCGATAGTGGATGCTCGCGACATATGACGGGATACGCAAATCTTTTCGCATCACTATCGATGAAGAGGGAAGGATGTGTATCCTTCAGTAACAATTTAAAGGGCTACATCATAGGTAATGGTACTGTTGGTTATCCTCCTTCTCCTGTAATAAAAGATGTATGCTTAGTGACCAAGTTAAAGCATAACCTGCTCAGCATAAGTCATCTTGCTAATCATGGATATGATATTAACTTTGGAAAGAATAAATACTATATTTATGATAGGTCAACTGGAGATATTGCTTTTGAAGGGATAAGAGAAGATAATATTTATATTTTCTATCCATCTAGAAATACTAACAGTGCAGGAAGATGCCTCTACACCCACAAAGATGAAAGACTGTTGTGACACCAGTGTCTTGGTCATGCTAATATGGATACTATATCCAGGCTATCGACAAAGAAGCTAGTAAAAGGTCTGCACGACATCATATTCAAGAAGGACACGGTATGTGCCGAATATGAATTGAATAAGGCAACCAAATCTTTATTTAAATCCATAAACACTATAAGTACTACTAGATCCTTACAATTACTGCACATAGACTTATTTGGTCCCAGTAGAGTAGCCAGTCTTGGTGGAAAACTCTATGCTTTTGTTATTGTAGATGATTTTTTAAGATTTACTTCGGTTTTTTTCTTTCAAACAAAAGTGATGCTATTTTAGTTTTCAAAATCTTTGCCAAAAAGGTCCAAAAAGAAAAAGGCTACATGATCACACGAATCCGAAGTGATCATGGAGGCGAATTCAAAAATTTTGATTTTGAAAAGTTTTGCGAAATAAATGATTTTGATCATGAGCTTTCTTGTCCTAGAACTCCTCAAAAAATAGTTTTGTGGAGCGGAAGAATAGGATTCTTGGCGATATGGCTAGAGTCATGTTGAATAAATTTTTACTTTCAAAATATTTTTAGGTCGAAGCTGTCAGTACAGCTTGCCATATTTTAAATAGGGTGCTTATTCGACCTATTTCGAAGAAAACACCCTATGAGCTTTGGTTTGGTAGGACTTCTAATGTCTCATATTTTAAAGTGTTTATTTGTCGCTGTTTTATCCTAAATACCAAAGACAACTTAGGCAAGTTTAATGCCAAAGCTGACGATGGTATTTTTCTTGGCTATGCTGCCAAGAGTAAGGGATATAGAGTATTCAACAAAAGCTCAATGATTGTAGCAGAATCTACTAATGTGACGTTTGATGAAGAAAATAGTACAACAGCTATCCCCGACGATGATGTTGAACCATCAACTTCCACACCGATGAATACCACCCCTGAAACCAATTTTCTGGAGGGCTTATCGAAGAAGTTTGCGTTCAAGCTGTCACACCGAAAAACTTGGTAATAGGTGAGGTATCACGTGGAGTAAGTACTCGATCATCGTTAAGAGATTCCATTGCTAGCTCTGCTTTTATTTCGTAAATTGAGCCTAAAACCATTTTAGAAGCTTTTAATGATAAATTTTGGATTTCTTCTATGCAAGAAGAACTCAACCAATTCGAAAGAAGCCAGGTCTGGGAACTTGTTCCTAAACCAGCTAACCATTTGATTATTGGTACTAAATAGGTTTTTCATAACAAAGTAAATGAAGATGGTTTAGTCACTCGCAATAATGCTCGTCTAGTAGCTCAAGGATACAACCAAGAGGAAGGTATCGACTACGATGAGACGTATGCTCCTGTTGTAAGACTTGAATCCATTCGGATGCTTTGTGCCTTTGCAAACTTTCAGAATTTTAAACTTTTTCAAATGGATGTTGAAAGTGCTTTTCTGAATGGTTTTATTAAGGAGAAAATTTTTGTAAAACAACCCCCTGGTTTTGAAAGTCATAAATTTCTTGACCATGTTTTCAAACTTAAGAAAGTGCTATATAGCCTCAAATAAGCCCCCAGAGCTGGGTATGAACGCCTAAGCAATTTCTTACTAGATAAAGGTTTTTCAAAAGGGAAGATTGTCACTACACTTTTTATCAAAAGTTTTTAAGACACCATTCTTTTAGTTCAAATTTATGTTGATGATATCGTATTTGGGTCCATAATAAAAATCTATGCCAGGATTTCGCTAAGTGTACGCAGAATGAATTTGAGATGAGCATGATGGGGGAGCTCACATACTTCCTTGGATTGCAAGTCAAACAAACTTCGCAAGGAACATTCATCCGCCAGTCAAAATACACAAAGGATATGCTGAAGAAGTTTGATCTTGACAACGTCAAACCAATCAGCACTCCCATGGCTACTACGACCAAGCTGAAACCTGATAAAAATGGCAAACCTGTTGACCAATGTAAGTATCGAAGTATGATTGGTAGTCTACTTTACCTAACTACTAGTCGTCCCGATATCATGTTTAGTGTTTGTCTGTGTGATCGCTATCAAGCTAGTCCTAAGGAATCACACATGTCCGCCGTTAAGCTTATCTTTCGATACCTTAAGGGTACTGTTACAGTAGGCTTGTGGTATCCCAAATCCACATCCTTTGACCTTATTGGTTATTCGGATGCTAATTTTACGGGATGCAAAGTTGACCGTAAAAATACGAGCAGGACGTGTCATTTATTATGCAAGACTCTAGTCTCATGGTTTAATAAGAAGCAGAATTCTGTCGCACTATCCACAACAGAAGCTGAATACATCGCAGCTGGTCGTTGTTGTGCACAAATTCTGTAGATGAAGCAAACCCTTGCAGACTACAACCTATCTTTTATACACATTCCTATATTCTGTGATAATACTAGCGCTATCAACCTTACTAAGAACCCTATATGTCACTCACGCACGAAACACATTGTAATTCATTACCACTTTTGTATGATCATCAACAAAATGGTACTATAAATTTAGAATTTATTGACACTGATCATCAGATGGCAGATTTCTTTACTAAACCACTATCCGAAGAGCGATTCAACTTTCTTTGTCGTGAATTAGAAATTTTGGATGAAACGGTTATTCATTAAATTGGCCTGTGTAAATATCGATTATACCATGTTTCTTTATGATGACTTTGCTATGGGTACAAGCCGAAAGGGTCCTTCTGACAATAAGGCATAAAATTCTAAGCGACATGGTGTACTAGTCTTCGGAATACCGCTAGCTGGGATCCGGCCCCTACAGCTACCCCACGGTAGTTTTATCGTTCTGATTTGTGTCATAAATCCTTGTTTATTACATTATTCAATTTCAAATATAATGTGCTTAATTCAAATTTTCTAACTTCATTTACTCCATTCAATTTATATTTGTAATTTTCTAACTTGGCCATTTACTTTTGAAAATTTTCCATCTTTATCACTCATGTCAATTTTCTCCAACTTGGCAATATTTTAAACTATTTTCAGTTCTGGTCTCAGAACCCAGAACTCGAGCCGAACTCTGCCTCACACAGAGTTGGGCCGAATTTGGTCTAGTCATTCCAGAACTTCTAGTTGCTCTTAGCCATCCATCCTTTTTGATCCTACGGTCCAAGATCAACCCGACCAGCCGAACCCCCTTCCATATATTCGGGTTCTCTCTCTCTCTCTCTCCTCTCCATTGCCTCCTCTAAAACCTCTCTAACTTCATCCTCTCTAAACCCTAACCCTAGATTTGTCTACCTGGTGTGGTTTTCTTTCCCAAACTCAAGGAGCATAGCTTGGGCATCATTCTCTTCCATATTCTACCACTCTCTTGAGGTATAACTCACTCTTCTTCTCCATCTCAATTTCAAATTTCTTTTCTTTGTTCAATGGCACCTAGGTTGTTCAATAGAGGAAAGAGGGCTAGAACCGAGGGTGCTTCCTCATCGAACCTTCCTCCTCGAGATGATCAACCCATTCATCCACTTTTTAATCTACCACAACCCAACGACCCCAATAAATTCGATGATCGAATTTTGGTTTCATTGGAAGCATCAAATGAATGGTTAAATGATTTTCGTTCACGGCCTGTGTGCACGGATCATCCTATCAATTTTACTATATTTTCTCGTTATGACTCATTATTTCATGATCTTTGTCTTGATGAGTTAGTTTCTACAACTTCACTTATATATTTGAATGCGATCCAGATGTTTTACTGTAATCTTACTTTTGACGACACACGACTCTATTCTCGTGTCATCGGGATCGACATCTCTTTTGATAATTTTGAACTTGCGAAATATCTCGAGATTCCGTAACCCAACTCTTGGGAAAAAATTGTCGATGCACGCAAGTTTCAATTTCCCGATGTGTTGTCCCCTGAGAGTTTCAAGGACGATATGTGTACTCCAAACACACGTTCACACAAGTTACTTGCAAAATTCCTTAACCCATATTTCTACGAGCTTCATCGTATCGTCTTCTCCACGATCTTGCCCAAAGCGGGATCGACTGATGAAGTTTCTTATTTTGAGATCTCTGCCCTCTATCCCCTTTACTTCTATGTCCCGTTCAACCTTCCACGTACTATGATGGACTGGATGATTAGTGCAAGGAAGAGGCCTCGATCATTGTTATATGCTCTCTATTTGCCGATAGTTTTTTGTGCATTTTATGTTCCTCTCGATGAGTGCCAGTTCCTTTCAGCCCCTACCTTTCTGTCTAAGGTAAGGCGGCTTCAGTCAGCTAACGAGCCTCTCACTGAGTTCGAGCATTCTGGATCTGATGCTCAGGCTGATGCACATGCTCTTGGGCAACCTGCGCCCGTACCTCATGCTACTCTCGAGTCTATCTAGACCACGCTTTGCGATCGTTTCATGTTGGAGGATGACCACTGGATCCAGCTCGACTATCGTACCACTTTGCAGATGAGTGCCATCAGCAACTCATTGTATGACATCCAGTATACCATGTCTCGGCATCCCTCTATGCCCCTTCCTATGGAGAGGGATCCATCTCGCGACGGTTACCATATCGACGACCCTTGGGTCATGCGATATCTGGATCCGGATACAGCTTTCGTGGATCCTCGTCTTTTCTGATACTGATCCATCTGACACCGCTGTACCATCTCGTGCTCCATGATGGATGTGGTTTCGTACCTACTGCTGTTGATGATGATCTTATTTAGTTTTATGCATTATGGACTTATGATTATGTAGTTTGATTTTCTTATATGAGCACATATTTCTGTGGATCTTTAGATTTTATATGCAGTTATTATATCATTATTATTGTGTGCTTGCCAGTTATTCTTTTATACAGTCTTTTGTCTGTCTGTATTTGATATTCATCATTGATATTTATATTAGATAATTGCCAAAAAGGGGGAGATCTATTTGATGTTCATATTGTGTGATATCTATGTTTTGGAGGAGATTATGTATATCAGGACAAGGCACATTGGTTTACAGAGAAGCTATGTTTATGGGGGAACTACTATTACGTGGGAGCTACTCATTCTATGCATATCTACTCCTTTCAACTTCTGTCCAGGTATGAACATTGAATATACAATATTATTTTTATCAATTATCAATATGGGGGAGATTGTTCACCCAAATCATAGTCAACTGAATATTGACAAATTGACAATATGATACTTGTCATAATTTAATATGACACATCAAGACAGAACTCAGTACATGGCAAACATCGTCTCTCTCCTACAACGTACTCGTTTCGGGGTCTGTACTATTCTACATTTATTGAGTCTTGCTAAATGTAAACTGAGTAGCACTGGATATTCTTGGCTTAACCCTTATCCCCAAAACAAACCCAAAAGATCCACTAAGCCAAACTAGCCCACAAAAGCTCATTTGAATATTTTGTCCTATGGAGACAGAGTTCGGGCCGAACTCTGCCTCCATACAGAGTTCGGGCCAAACTTTGTCCCCTAAATTATAGGACCCTAATTTTTAGGATTTGTTGTATGCTAGTTGTCCAACGGCCAAAAATTTGAATTCTTGTCACAGAATTCTGGCCGAATTCTGCCTATCCCAACTAGTATAAATAGGCATTGAATTCTCTCATTTTCAATCATCCAATTATCTTCTCTTCTCTTCTCTATAAGCCTCATGCAAGCCTTAACCTTCTCATCTACTAGCCACAAGCTTCCTAAGCCTAAAAGTGCTAAGTGCTATTCAGTTAGGAGTTTGTGCAAGAGTCATGACAGTCGCTTGGAAATTTTCAAGCATCGCCACATCAGTCTTTGTAAGAAGTTGACGCTCTTCTGAAGAAAAGGTACGGGGTGTAACTACTATTTCATAAATAGTAGATTTAATCCTGAACTAGAGTTCTCAGGCCTGGACTAGTCCTCCACGAGGGAAACTAGGTTAAAAATAACTGTGTTTGCGTATGCTCTCTTGATCTTTTCATTTTCGCATTTACTACTCTGATTATTTACTGTTGGTGAAAAGAGTTTAATTTTTATTTGGCTATTATTGTTATAAACTCTATTCATCCCCCTCTAGAGTTACCTACCTGTTCTTCAGACAGTTACTAGGCAGGCAGGCTATATGATAGTATTCTGTTGGATGATAGTTCGGATGAGCTTTAGTTATGTTGATGATTCCGTTGGCCATTAGTTTCATGCTACGGTTGTAATATTTTGTTGGTCGTTATTCTCGGAGGAGATGAGATTGTGATTATTCTGTTGGCCGTTAGTTTTGGATGAGCTACGGTTGTGATGATACTAGTATATGTTAGCCCAAGTACTGAACATTGTCCTTGATGTTGCATTTCATATAGTTTGTTTAGAAGTAGAGTGCCCTTATTCCTGTCATTTTCTTATGCATGTTATTTACTGTCACAATAGGCAAATTTTTTTGTATCTTGTTACATCCCTCTAAGGACCTGGTGATCTCTTCAGGTGTGTGTGTTTTCTTGACTTTTCGCAGGAGTTCCAGCCAAGACCATGATCTTATTCTTCTTATCAAAGATGACTTGCTTTTGGATCATGCTCGCTGCTTGTATTCTTTATTTTGCTTTTCCATTACTTCTAGTTTAATGCTTGGTAGTTGATTTGTCTCCATACTATATATAAATAGGAGAACAAGAATCATCAGGTATAGTAATCAAGAAATAACTGTCTATGTGCGTGAAGTACTAGTTCAGCGTGTGATCGGCTTAGGAACTTATATGGGAATTTATTGCCTGGTTAATCATACATGCGGTATATGATTAACACTCACGGGAAAACAATATCATGCACGGGATGCTTATGATCACATATCTACACTACTACTCCCCGCCTCCGACTGGTATAGTAGATCCAACCATGGTACGTTATGACACGGGATACTCTGAGAAGGTCGCAAGCCTTCGCAGGAATCAGTGACTATACAATGCACAAGAATCAATAACGGAGCTTGTATAGGGTATAGGAAGACATATGAGAATAACATCTCATGACGAGATTTGGAAATACTAATCCGTGTAACCAATGTGTCAAGAAATCAAGGATATCTACACTAAATACAAGAAACATAGAAAATACCATAAACGGAAAATTATCAGAGAATGTACTCGCCTAAATTTAGTTGGATTCGACATAAACGACACGAATATGTAGACACGGAATAGGTACCGATGCTATACTCCACAAGATGGTCCCAAATAATAACACGGGCAGTTCCATTGAGTCCAAAATAGACCAAGTTGTCCAGATTGGTAGGTAGTTGTCCAGATTTAGGGTTCGGCACGATAATCGAGGTGAGATAGAAGTCTATGGTCAAGAAATAGAGAATGATTATATTAGTCATGACTTATGATTTGAAGGAAAAAACATGACTAAATACACATAACTAAAAAGTATTTATAATATTTTGGGACTATATCTCAGTAGTCAAAATATTCAAAATATTATTTGAGGATATATAAAAAGAAAATACTTTTAGGACTAAATCCTTAATTTTGGCATTTAAAATTTATAAGTAAAATATGCTTTAATTAGATAAAAAATACTACCATAATACCTTAGGATTTATAATCCAATTTCCAACTTAATATAGGCCCAAGCCTAATATCTAAGATAATTTTAGAAAATATTCTTACATGCACATATATATATATATATATATATATATATATATATATATATATATATATATATATATATATATATATATATATATATATACTGCTGTAAATATATACACATTAAAACTGGGCTCGGCCCATAATAATTAACCAAACAAAAATAAACCCAAGGCTCATCCCAGCCCAAGAATATATATATATATATATATATATATATATATATATATATATATATATATATATATATGTATATATATATATATATATATACATATATATATATATATATATATATATATATATATATATATATATACTGCAATAAATATATACACATTAAAACTGGGCTTGGCCCATAATAATTAACCAAACAGAAATAAACCCAAGGCTCATCCCAGCCCAAGCCCAAAGCAGCCCAACTAAAATATACCATTTGTTTTAAAAAAAATTCCTTAGTCGGGTCCGACCCATTACCAAGGGGCTCGACCCGCTAACAGCACATCCCCCATCCCTATGTTGTATCCCTCTCGAGGAGAGAAAAATAAAATCTAAGGGTGTGTTTGATTGCAAGGTGGAAAATGCATGGAAAAGAAATTAATTCCACGGACTTATTTTCCTAGGAAAAAAATTCCATGGAATTTAAAATTTTCCATAATAGCGGTGTTTGATTGCAATTTTTTTCCCGTGGAAAATCAAATAAATTTTCACGGAAAACTTAAATTTGGTGTTTGATTGGCTTTATTTTCCACGGAAAATAGTCAATTTTACATGGAAAATGATATTTTGTTGTTTGGTTGTACTTTTTTTCCATGGAAAATTTACATTTTCCATTGAAAACTTAAATTTTCCACATCCACAATACTCAATTCAACATTATAATGTACAAAAAAAAAAATTCAACATTATACACTTGATATAGATAATTCGGACAAACTTAGAAGACATTCAAAATGATTGTACAACAATAATCGCATATCAATCCATCCCAACTCCCCACAATCATTCAACAAACAACAAAAAATTATATATCAATCAAACATAACATAAACAATACTCAACTGACAAAAAAAGAAGGATCTTTATCACAAATGTCCAAGTTTGCTATAGTCATTCCTTAACCATATAAAAATATATATATATCCAACACACCCATCGTTCTAAAATGAAATGCTAAAAAATATCAACGGGGAGGATCCCGTCCAAGCTTACGATAGACCCATAATCGTCGGAACTCTAGATCCGTGATCTCAAGGAAGAACTTTCCCGCCTTTTCGTCCCCCTCAAACACTTCCATCAAATCTATTACATCTCCTTGGTCGAGGTCCATCTCTTTTAGCCTTTCCAAGAGTGCTTGTCCATTCACATAATTTTGTGATGCTTGTTTGTCGAAAGCAACGGCTTGTTTGTCGAAAGCAACGGCAATCATCTCGGAGGACTTTGCTATCTTTGCAAGGGCCAATGCAGCATCTTCCATTGGTTTTATACGCTTTCGTCGTTGTGAAGAACCCCCTTGAACCGACCGATGTGGATGCGCATTTGTTGAAAGACTTGGTTGTGTTTCCTCCATATCATTTTCGCCCTCCAAGTCATCCACGGGTTCGCTCATCAGAGGAAAATCATTACCCGAAATCGCTCGATCACCTGTCGCAGCGTCGTTACCAAAGACCGTAAGCAAATCATAGTACCTGGGGCATAGTTTTCCTTTCATCTTTGCTCCATCAGGTTTCTCCTGAAAATAGACATTCAAGAACCAAAGTTAAAAATCTAACAAAATGATAAGCATGCTTCATAACTTCCAAATCTGAACATATATGCAAATCTGAACATAACAAGGATATGCAGGCAGTATAGGTACCCATTTGCAGTAATCCTATGCTCAGACTAATGTACAGGGAATGAAAGAAATGCCATATTAACTGTTATTAAAGAAATGCCATTTTTGACTTGGGGTCCAACTTGTTGGCTTGCCATATTAACTGTTAGAACAATGGAAACATAAACAATATTCATAAACAAATGGAAACATAAACAAACGTTGAGTATAGATAAACTGCAGCAAGCAAATCTAAAGTGCAGCAAGCCTATATATATTTGAATCAGAACCATTGAATTATTGAACATTGAAGCAAATCTAAACTGCAACAAGCAAAACAAAACAGGTAATGAGCTCCTAACCATTTATACTGTATTCACATTCCTATATATATTTGAATCAGAACCATTGAATTATTGAATACTTGGTTTCTGACTGGCTATGATATGCAAGCCATCCATTTGTTGTGTACAAATTAAGAAAAAAAGAGAGCTTGTTCTTGTGTTTTTCCTGTAGGTATCAGAGCTCACAGATTTTGCTATGGGGGTGCAGTGGTTATCAAGATGTGCTGCAGGCAATGTGTAATGACATGCAACCTGTAGGTATCAGAGCTCACAGGCTATGGGAGGTTATCAAGATGTGCTGCAGGCTATGGGAGGTCCACATGCTCTGATACCTGTAGGTATCAGAGCTCACAGATGTAGGATTTGTGTTTAGTCTTACAAGAGGACTGTTAGATTGGGTCAACCTTAGTTGTATCAGATCCTTCCATGTCAGGATAATGTATTTTATGAATATCCTTGTATCTGTAAGCAACTGATTGCAATTACCTGGAGTTTGATTCTTTGGACTACTGTACATGTAATAACCTGGACTGAGAGATTTATAGTTTGGGTTTTGCAACCATAGGTCATTTCTAATTCCCAGTTTTGAACCATGGATGGTTGTTTGTATGCATTAATCTGAGAACTTCACAAGGATAGATGGTTGTGGCTAAATCAAATGAAACTGAAAGTTAAGTATCAAGTACGGATGGGTTTTAGCAGTTCAGTAGCTAATATAGCAGCAGGTTTGGGTTGATGCTTAGCTTGATTTAATCTCACACTGTGTAGCAGAGTTTTGTAAATATACAGGAAGTTATGGATAGCTCGAGTGGTTGTTGAGTCAAAACTGGTTTTAAATATGAAGTTATATAGTCTCTTGTTTACTCCACCATTCCAAGCCTATCCATTCAAATTCTATAACTGAGTGAATGTTATGATAACTATGTCGACAAGGATTGGGAAACCTGGACTTCCCAGCAATCGAAATGATTTGATTCTTTCTTCCATGAAAAACTCATACAAGGGAAATGTGTCCTTTTCTCAGAAATGTATCAGTCAACATATGCATTCAGATTTATATGTCTTACCTTAATATATGTCTCCCAAGTGATGGGATCGGCTGAAACTCGTCCGCTAGGGTCCAATCCAAAGCCACTAATTTTGAACAATTCCGTGATGTCATCACATTCCTTTTTTAACGTCTTTAATCTGCCCCTCACATTGTCAACAGAAACAGAAATATGACATGCTTCCCTCACTTTCTCTATAACCTGTAGTAGAGCATCAAATACATCAAATACATCAAATACATCAAATATTATTGAAAGTAAGAACCCTATAGCGTTTTAACCTTTGTAAACTCCTCGGACTTGAACCCCTTTTCGGTTCGTTTTGGTCCGGCCAACACTATCTCAAGAAGACCATTGATTAGCACTTGATCCATATTTTCACTCCACCTTACTTGCTTCCTCGGATTGTTTTTGACTTGGGGTCCAACTTGTTGGCTTGCCATATTATCCTGATACCAGGCATCAGTCAAATGCCCACTATGTTATGAATAACAGAATATTAATCAGTTAATCAGTTGATGTGCTATACGAACTTTATCCTATATGATATATCCAATTTTTGCATAAATAACAGTCGAGCTGATAGTGTACAAGTTACAGATCAGATTGTGATATTCTCTTATGCATCAGAATTAATCAGTTGGCATTGTGAAACAACAGCAACAGAAACATCAAATACATCAGAAATTATGCATCAGAAACAAGTTTAGCAGGCAATCATAAAAAACCCAAGTCGTGGCCAACTGTGCTTAGAAACATAGCCACTTGTTCTTCAACTCGCACAAACCGGCTATCGGCTAAACCGTAACCACGTAAGCGACCACATAATCGTTGGAATGCACCAATTTTCATCCGAAGCATCTCATGGCATACCCTGTCACTCAAGCCGAACATTCGATTCAATGCAATCTCTCTCTCAGCTCTATAATTACGATGAGGGTGCCTTGTGAGACGTCGGGTAAAATGATGGTGCATCATAGTACTATAGATCGCCACTGCTTGTATCATCATCGTCCAAAACACAGCGACAAGTTGCATTTGCCTCGGTACTCTCGCCATTCTAACACAAAATCAGAGTTAATAGCAAGTCAAAATCATTCGATTCTACATTATTAGCATATTTTAATATAGTTAAACCACAATTCTGACTTTGAATCCAATACATTAAACAATAGAAATATCCAACCAAATAAATCGAATAAACCAATAAACCAAATCGATTAAACACAGTGAATCATTTGATCTTTGTCGTTGTTGTCGACGTCGACGTTTCGCCAATACACTAATGTGATGAAGTGTCTGTGTACAGAAATCTCATCTCCGTGTCAGCCGAGTGTAGGCCTTGGGTTCGACCCCGAACGTCGCATCCAATAATTGTTCTTTACAATTATTACAACCATCACCGCCCCCTCCGCTTTCCAACTGTTCTCCTAGCTCCAGCCATCTCCCAACCAACCCAGCGCCGCCATCTCCTCCTTCCTGCAGCCCACGACACCACCACCACCAGGGCCAACACCGGCCAGCCACCCCCATCCTCACTATTCAACACCACCCCCACCACAGCCATACGACCACAACAACAAAAAGAGAAAAAGGTGTTCGAATCGAGAGAGGGAACGAGAGAGATGTTCGAATCGAGAGAGGGAAGAGATGATCCGATCTATAGAGAGAGAGAGAGAGAGAGAGAGAGAGAGGAGTACCTCTTCTTCTTCTTCTTCGGCCGACGAGGAAGAGTTCTCCAGTCAAGCGACCTAGAAATCGAGAGAGAACGAGAGAGAGAGAGAGCGCTGCTTCTTCTTCTTCTTCTTCTTCGGCAGGAAGAGCTTCCCGAGTGACCTAGAAATCGCGAGAGAGAGGGAGAGAGAGAGAGAAGGGGGGGATATATATTTTCCATGGAATTCATTTCTTATGGGCTGGGCCAGAAATCATTTTCCACACTTTTGGAAGAAAATGTGGAAAATGAAGAATTTTTGGAAAATAATTCCATGGAAAATATAGGCTATCAAACACACACATTGGTGGAAAATTTGTGATGGAAAAATTTTCCATGGAAAAAAAGTCCAATCAAACACACCCTAAGAAGAAAAGAAAGAAAGCAGCAACAAAAGAAGAAGAGGGGATGTAGAGCTTACATCGGGATTGGCGGCTGTGAGCACTAGAAAAAAGGCGGTGGCATGGCAGGCATGGTCACGCCGACTGCAGTAGAGATTCTAGGACTCATGCGGTCAGAAGAGACTCACAACTGGCACAAATCTGTAGGGGTGGCTCTCCTCGAGTCGAGAGTTGAGACGGAGGTAGGACGGCCTCGACGATGGCGAGAACTGGAAAGAGTCGACGGTGCTGGATCGATGGGGAGCAGATCTAGCATCTAAGGCGAGATCAGAGGTTAGCGAAGGCAGATCTGAAAGAAAGGAGGCGGTAGCTGCGAGGAAGAAGGGGGAGTGGTTCGATAGAGGCAGCGGCACACACGAGGTTTAAGACAGCACGACGACGGCGTTACCAGGTACAACGTGGTTGGGGGTTTTTGGTGTGGTGGTTCTGTGCGATGGTGGGTGATGGTGGTCGGAGGAGTGAGGTGGAGGTGAGTTGTGTTCCAGATCTGGTCGGTTGGCCAGATCTGGTCGATCGTAGGAGTAGACGGCAGTCGTGGTAGTGTGCTATGGCGATAGGAGATGGCCGAAGTTGGCTGGATGTGGCGGTAGAAAAGATGATGATGGTGGCGGTTGGTGGCTTGAGTGTTTGTCGGGTGGTTATAGCTGTGTTGATGGAGGCTAGGTGGTCGAGATCTGATGGTAGTTGTGGTGGTCCAGGGAGATCGGGGACAAGGGAGGTCGATGCTGGTGACGGAGGTACTTTGGCAGTGGCAATGTGAGGAGGGAACAATCGAAAAAGATGGGTGGATGTCGAAGGAAAATAGGTCGGCCAGAGTTAGGTGGCCGGGAAGTAGCTGGATGAGGCAGGTGGCAGAGGAAAGAAGCATATGGGATGGTGGTGGTCGGCAGAGGAGAAGTGAGATGGGTCAGTGGTGTCGGTTGCCGGCGAGGCGGCGAAATCTGTGTGGCAGCAGTGGAGTTGTCCGCCAGAGACAGGGTGTATGGGGTAGAGTCGGTGTACTGTCTGTGTCACACCGACACGAGATTCGATTTGGTGTCTGATGTGTCGGACACGGGATATGACAAATGTAAATATAAATAAAATGGAATTAAATAGGATGGACACGGACATGATGCACGGACACTTAGAGTGCATTGGGAAATGTGTGGATGAGGAATGGGAGTAGCCCATTAAATAAGAGTGAGAGCATGCTCCCAAGCATGTAAGAAGAAGGTTCCAAGAAGCTCTTCAATGAATTGGGCCATTAGCCCAATAAGAACCAAATCCAAAGGAAAATCCCTTCATAATTAAATATATTAACAACAAAAATTATTTTTATCTAAAATTTAATCTTGGTCCGAAATAACATATATATAGAATAATTTAATGATCTCAAGCCCATACACAAATAAGTTTTTCAAATATAATTATTACTTTTTATTAGGCCTTTAGGCCCAAAACTAGTTGAAATCCAGTAGGCCTAATGATTAATACAAATATTAGTATCCAAATCTAGTTTATAAAATGTCCAATTATCTTCTTATATAAATAACGGTCCATACAAATTCGTTTAGAAGATTACATTAACAAGTTTGAGCCCATATTTTAAATAAATAGTTCAAATTATAAAATTTTCTATTTATTAGGCTATAAGTCCCAAACTATAAAAGTTTCATAAACCGTTTTGCAAAAACCAATAACCCGATAGCCATAAATATAAAAATCTATAACATATTGCAGTCAAAAAAAAATTCATATAGCTAATCAAATTCATGATTTTGAAGATCTAGGAAAAATTTAGAAAAAATAGAATTTTTAAAAATTCAATTTTTTTTCAGAATTAGGTTAACGGAGGTTACAGCTCTACCCTCCTTAAAGAAATTTTGTCCTCGAATTTTAAGATTGGAGTGGTCAACCGAAGATTCAAATATGATGGAAAGTATAGCCAAAACTTTAGGCATGATCACGAAGAATGATATGTTTTAGCACGATCAAGAATAATTGTGACGCCCCAGAACCAGAATACTGGAGAGCGGGGGCGTACATAGCCAGCTACGTATATCGAAACAGAATTCATCTCGCTATACGGTCACAGCTGTCTAGATATGAGGGTTTACTACAAGCCAACGGTCTCTTAAGGTCAAGCCTATTGTCTCAATCTCAAACAAATAATATAATTACAAGATGTTAGACCACCAAATATACAATAAAAGGCATCCCAAATATTACATATTCAGTTGATCATGAAGTTAGTCGTACAAAATGCGAGGACTAGCAAGAGTTTAGTCATACATGATCAATCCTAGGATTTGTTAATCATGTTTACAGCCCGTAGACAGACAATAAGTAAATGTGCATCGAGCTAACAGGTGCTCGTCGGCTAAACGCCTTAAAAGAATAATTTTACAATCGAGTGAGCGAAATAAAATAGAAAACCCACTCGTGGCCCGGGTTCCTTCTAGTCGCCACCATCGGGCTGGAGGTTCGGTAGATTCTCGGGTGCTGCTCCGAAATCTGGCCACACAAAACCAGCTGGGTCAAACCCCAGAAGAGCAAGTGCCACAAAGGAGGCCACGAAATAAGAACAAAAGCCAGCATATCAGAACATAAGAAAATAAAAGAAAGTACTAGTAATAAAAAGTACAACAGGACAATAAACGCCTAGGGACATGGAACCATTCCGGAAGCCAGCTTACAACCCGTAAACCAAATAAGGACCGGGGTTGTAACCCTTCGCCTGAATAGCACTTGTCTCTATCCATTTATTGTTAAGACAAGTAAAATAATCATGTTCAGGGGGAAACCAGGTACTGGGACTAAACAAGACTTAGACAGGGCTGGACACCATCCATTCACAAACGGCCAAGCAATTACTACGGCTTACTACTTAACTAACTAGGGTTATCACAAGCCTAATTACTAACAAGATGCAAATGAGAAATTTCCAGTCCCAAGCCCTGCAGACTATCTAGTTATCCTTCCACGGGTTGAGAGTATGGTTGGGTACATCGCCCAGGAGATGATATACCCTTAGGTGACTTAGAGGGTGCAACACATGACAGTGTGCTGGAAATGTGCTCTACTCGTCGGCAAGCTACAAGTCCATTAAAGCGCCCAGATAACGAGATTCGCTTATGACTGGAAATTCTCCATGTTCTGGTCTGACCTAATCATTAGCCTAATCCAATTTAGTATGAGTCCCTGGCCATGGTGCCCAGGGAGTCACGTCCAAGACATGATGCAAGACAAGACAAGTGGATTTGTACAACGCAACAAGAAAGAACACCCACGGTGTCAAGGGCAAGTCAAGTTAAGTTATCAGGTTATCAAGTCAAGTCAAGTCAGGAGTGCGCCACGGCAGGCCACTATCAAGATATCAAGTTATAGGGAATTAATTACAGGTCGCAGGTTACAAGTCAAAAGCCACAAGTTACAAGCACCCAACAAGTTACTGCCTAAAATCTGAGAATGCTAGCCATAAATTCAAATACAGAAAATCGTGTCAAGGCGTGCCGGGTCAAGTTAAGTCGTGCAATGGGCAAGAAATCTCAGAAAAACACAATTCAACAAGAGAAGGCAAGGACCAAGGGAAACCAAGGGACACCATGGCACAAGGTGTGCTAGGTCGAGGGGCAGCCCAAGGGCGCGGCCAAGTGCGCAGGGGCCAATGCGCCGGGGGCGCAGGGTCCAAGTGCGCAGGGGGCGCGGCCAAGTGCGCAGGGGCCAATGCGCCGGGGGCGCAGGGGCCGATGGCACAGGGGCCAATGGCGCAGGGGCAAATGGCACAGGGGGCCGATGGTGCAGGGGCCGATGGCGTAGGGACCAATGGCGAAGGGGGCCGATGGCGCAGGGGCCAATGGTGCAGGGGTCCGATGGCGCAGGGGGCCGATGGCGTAGGGGCCGATGGCGCAGGGCAGCAGCGCTCTAAAGAGCGCGTGTGCCAACGGTTGCCACGGCCAGCACCAAATGGCGCGGCGCGGGGGCAGTACGATGCAGCAAAGCGCACAGAGCGCAGGGCGGCGAAGCATGCGGGCCAGCAGCACGCTAAAGAGCGCACGCGGGGGAGGCGGTCTTCTTCTCCAACAAGCCGAGAACAACCTCCAAAAACACTAAAAATCCAAATTCCCATAACTTGACCAATTCAAAACCAAATTTGGATTTTCAAAGTTCTAACTTGAGTAAAATTGAATTCTCTTCCACATGGAAGCATCAAAACAAACAAAAATCTAAGTTTAATAGATCAAAACCAAGAAAATCCGAAATTAGCTAAGACTTAGATCTAGAACAATGGAGACTCCAAATCATAAAATGTTAAGTCCTAATGTTGTTCTCCATGGCCTAATCTAGCTAATGGACAAATAAAATATGGTGCTTTTTTGTTGGCAAGGTGCACTTGCCTATGGTGTTGGTGGAGGAAGGAGGAAGAAGAAGATGGAGAAATTAATAGAAATTATGGAGGAGAGAGAAAGTTAGGTGGTGATTTAATGAGGGAGGTTGTGGTGGAATGAGGGTGGAGTATAGGTTAAAGTGTTACATTGGGTTTAAAATCAAACCAAACCGACTAAAATCGAGCCGAGTCGAAACCCAAAATACGAGAAAACTCAAAATTCCACAAGTCGAGAAAAATAAAATACAGGCCAAAATCCGACTATGAGTATAAATACGAAATACGGGAAATGAGGGTGACAACTCTACCCACCTTAAAAGAATTCCGTCCTCGGAATTTAATCAAGGAGCTAGAGACTGCCACGACAAGTTACACTAAGCACCAACAACTACACTAAGCAGTTCAATCATACAATCATACATGCAAGCAAGGGATGGAAAGCATAAGGCATAAGGAAGACATTATACCTTACGAGTCAAACAAGTCGGGATATCGCGATCGGATGTCGCCCTCACGCTCCCACGTTGACTCACCTAGAGATTGATGACCCCAAGCAACACGGACTAAGCTAATAGTCTTGTTCTTGAGTATCTTCTCTCTCCGGTCTAATATAGACACGGGCCTCTCCTCATACGAAAGGTTGGTACCAACAACCAATTCTGAATGGTCCAGGATATGGCTCGGGTCCGGGATGTACCACCGTAATTGGGATACATGGAATACATCATGTACCTCATTTAGCGACGACGGAAGAGCAAGACGATATGATACATCTCCTACTCGCTCCAGGATATCGAACGGCCCTATATACCTAGGACTAAGCTTTTCCCGTATGCCAAAGAGAATGACGCCGTGGTTAGACGAGATCCTAAGGAATACATGGTCGCCGATAGCAAACTCTAAGGGACGCCGATGGGCATCGGCCCAATGCCGCTGGCGATCTTGGGCAACTCGAAGATGATCCCTGACTTTTCTGACTACTTCAACTGTCTGGGCAATCATTTCTGGACCGAGCATCTGCCTCTCTCCGATATCGTCCTATGCTAGCGGGGACCTGCACGTCCTGCAATACAGTACCTCGAATGGTGCCATCTGGATGCTGGCCTGAAAACTATTATTGTACGAGAACTCCACCAGGTGCAGGTGATCTTTCCACGAACCACCGAAGTCAAGTGTACAAGATCTCAATATATCTTCAAGAGTCTGGATTGTACGCTCCGACTGACCATCTGTCTGCGGATGATATGCTGAACTGAACTGGAGACGAGTTTCCAAACTCTCTTGCAGGCTACGCCAAAAGTGTGACGTGAATCTTGAATCCCTGTCCGAGGTAATGCTGACTGGCACACCATGAAGCCTGACAATCTGCCTGAGGTACATCTCTGCTAGCTGAGCTGTAGACTGCCCAACTCTGAATGGGAGAAAATGAGCCACCTTCAAGAGCCGGTCAACTATAACCCAAATAGCAACTCGACCAGCTGGGGATCTAGGCAATCCAGTCATAAAATCCATGGTCACATGCTCCCATTTCTATTCTGGAATCGACAAGGGCTGAAGAAGTCCAGCGGGCCTCTGATGTTCAGCTTTAACCTGCTGGCAAACCAAACACCGAGAGACAAACCGGGCTATCTCCCTCTTCATGCCATTCCACCAGAAATACTGACGAATATCACGGTACATCTTCGTGCCACCGGGATGAATAGAATACTGTGAACTGTGAGCTTCTGCCATGACCTCTTGTCTGATATCTCCACTGGGTACACAAAGATGAGTATCGTGTCGAAGTGTACCATCTTCATGAATGCACAACTCTGGCCTTCTTCCTGCCTCACACTCTGCTCTGAGCCGCTGAATCTTGGAATCTGTAGATTGCGCCATCCGAATCCTCTCAACTATGCTGGACTGAACCTGTAGACTGGCCATTAATGCCACGTTGGTAGGAAGAACCACTTCAATTCCCATCTTCTGAAGATCTGACAATAACTCTGGTTGCACCGTTAGGAAGTAAACTTCGGCTCTCCTGCTTAATGCATCTGCTACAACGTTGGCCTTCCCTGGGTGATACTGCAAGTCCACATCGTAGTCTACCAATAGCTCGAGCCATCTTCTCTGCCGCATATTAAGGTCCTTCTGGGTGAAAACATACTTCAGGCTCTTGTGATCCGTAAATATCTCCACTCTGTCTCCGTACAAGTAGTGCTGCCAAAGCTTCAGTACAAACACTACTGCTACCAATTCCAAGTCGTAGGTTGGGTAATTCTTCTCATGATCACGAAGTTGACGTGATGCATAAGATATTACCTTCCCATGCTGCATCAAGACACACCCCAATCCTCTGCCTGAAGCGTCGTAATAAACTGTGAATCCTTCGGTCCCATCTGAAAGTATGAGAATGGGAGCCGTTATCAAACCTCGCTTCAACTTCTCAAATGATTCCTGGCACTCTGCTGTCCAAGCGAACTGCACATCCTTGTGGGTCAACTGGGTCATCGGCGTCGAAATCCTTGCAAAATCTGAAACGAATCGCCGGTAGTAGCCGGCTAATCCGAGGAAGCTGCGAACCTCTGCCGCTGAACTAGATACTGGCCATGTCTCGATAGCCACAATCTTCTGGGGATCTACTTCCACTCCTCCTCGGGTAATGATGTGACCCAAGTATGAAATACGATCGAGCCAGAACTCACATTTACTAAACTTAGCGTACAACTGATGCTCTCTAAGCGTCTGAAGGACGATTCTGAGATGCTGCTCGTGCTCTGCTTCGCTCTTGCTGTAGACCAGGATATCATCTAGGAACACGATCACGAACTGATCCAAGTAAGGCATGAAAATGCGATTCATGTGGTCCATGAATACGGCTGGCGCATTGGTCGCTCCAAAGGGCATAACGAGGAACTCCCAATGCCCATACCTCGATCTAAACGCTGTCTTCGAGATGTCCTGCTCTCTGACTCTGATCTGGTGGTATCCTGACCGCAAGTCTATCTTCGAGAACACTAAACCCCTCTGAGTTGATCAAACAAGTCATCTATCCTTGGGAGAGGGTATCTGTTCTTTATTGTCACTGAGTTCAAGGTACGATAATCTACACATAACCTGGACGTACCATCCTTCTTTTTTACAAGAAACATCGGGGCTCCCCAAGGCGATCCACTTGAACAAATGAATCCCTTGGTCCTTAATTCTTCGATCATCTTGTACAAAATCTCTAACTCTGAAGGCGCCATCCTGTAGACTCTCTCTGATACGGGTGCTGTCCCGGGGATCAAGTCTATAGTGAACTCGATCTCCCGCTCTGGCAGCATTCCTGGAAGTTCTTCTGGGAAGGCATCTGGAAACTCTTCAACTATCCGGGGTAACTGTACTGCTGCTACTGCCATCCGCAATACTGGAGAAGTTGGTTCCACTGCGCCTCTGGAAAATAAAAACTCTGGCTCTCCTGGAATACGAAAGACAACCCTGCCAATGTGGCAGTCTATCCTAGCATACTGGTTCCTCAACCAATCCATGCCTAAGACTACATCATAGTCTGCCATAGGGAATTCTATAAATCTAGCGGAGAACTCTCTACCGCTAACTACGATCTGACACGAGGAAAACACTCGATCTACTCCCACAAGACCATTACCAGTAAGTATATTAAGCCTCACTGATAATGACTCGGGCTCCAATCCTATCTGTGTTGTAAATCGTGCAGACATGAATGAATACGATGCACCAGAATCAAATAATACCAATACTGGAGAGGAGTTGACGAGAATAGTACCTGCCACTACCTCACCTGGTGCAACTTCTTCTTCCATAGTCATCATCATGGCCTGACCTTGTCCTCTAGCTGCGGGTCCCCTCTGCTGGAAACCTCTCTGTCTACTCTTCACTTGAGCCTGGGTGTACTGCTGCTGGTTCTACTGATGAAACGCCTGAGCCTGAGGCAACAATGGCCTCGAGTACTACTGCTGCTGCATAGGTGCTGGTCTCCTAACCGATGGACTGGATAGGTTAGAAGAGGACAAACTACCCCTATTCGGGCAGGCTCCTATCTTGTGATCTGCCACTCCACAAGCCAGGCACAATCCTTGTGCCCTACGGCAATCCGCCACTACATGGCCTGGCTTTCCACAATGAGAACATCCCATCGCGGAAGTCTGCTTCTGCTTCTGCTGCTGCGGGTATGTCGGGGCTGAATGCTGAACCGACGTTACTGAGGCCGCCCACCTCGGAGTTCCAATGGTCAAACTCTTAGCTGCCGGGGCTGAAGCTGATGATTGTTGCATCTGGTTGTGGGATCGCTTCCTACCTCCGGTCCTATCCACGATCCTCTGGGAGGTGTACTCATGCCTCCTAGCTGCTCTCAAAACCGCATCGAACGTCTGGTGCTCGAACTGCTCAACTGCCAACAAGATCTCCAAATGCAGTCCCTGCTGGAACCGCTGGGCCCTATCAAACTCGGTCGCCACCAAAGTGGGGGCAAACGTACTGAGTCTAGAAAACTCAGATGCATAACCGTCGACCGTTTTGCCTCCTTGATTCAAGTTGGTAAATCTCGTCTGTAGGTCATACCGAGCTACAGCATCAAAATACTTCGTCTGGAATCTTTCTCTAAATACTGCCCAAGCAATGGGTGCCACTAATCCCATGGCTTGCGCCGCCCACCAACTGCGAGCTAAGTCCAGCAACTGTAGGCGTACCACCGCCACCTTTTCATTCTTAGGTGTTCTAGCTGCTTCCATAACCACCTCGGTATCCTGAAGCCAAGCGTCCGTAGCAATCGCATCTTCGCTGCCGTCGAAGAAGGGAGGGTTCAAACGCTTAAAGTTGTTGGCCGTGCTGTTCCCTGAATGATCGCCTCTGGTCAAAGCATCTGCCACTACCTGGTGCAAGGCGTCTCCTCGACGATCCTAGCAAGCTATCAAGGTCCTGATAAGACCTACCAAGGTGCCATCGTCAGGGTCTGCAGGCTGGACGGGCCGAACTGGGGGTTCTCCTCCAGTAGGTATAACTCTGGAGGCTACTCCGGAATGCTGGGCTTGATCTCCGGGCTGCTGGTCCCCGAGAAGTGCTCCACCTTGCTGATCGGCGGGGTCAGGTACAGTGCCGCTGAAGAAGACGACACAGGAAAACAATAAAGAAGGACCAGGACAGATCAATGATACAAGCACATGATCAGGGCAAAAATCCAGAGATTCAGAGGATATGAATGGAGATCAAAGACGAGTACTGATTGAGACATATATCCGGTAAACCCTCACATATCTTGAATGCCAAGACCTGCATGGGCCACCACTTAAACCATGTGACGCCCCAGAACTAGAATACTGGAGAGCGAAGACGTACATAGCCAGCTACGTATATCGAAACAGAATTCATCTCGCTATACGGTCACGGCTGTCTAGATATGAGGGTTTACTACATGCCAACGGTCTCTTAAGGTCAAGCTTATTGTCTCAATCTCAAACAAATAATATAATTACAAGATGTTAGACCACCAAATATACAATAAAAGGCATCCCAAATATTACATATTCAGTTGATCATGAAGCTAGTCGTACAAAATGCGAGGACTAGCAAGAGTTTAGTCATACATGATCAACCCTAGGATTTGTTAATCATGTTTACAGCCCGTAGGCAGACAGTAAGTAAATATGCATCGAGCTAACAGGTGCTCGTCGGCTAAACGCCTCAAAAGAATAATTTTACAATCGAGTGAGCGAAACAAAATAGAAAACCCACTCGTGGCCCGGGTTCCTTCTAGTCGCCACCATCGGGCTGGAGGTTCGGTAGATTTTCGGGTGCTGCTCCGAAATCTGGCCACACAAAACCAGCTGGGTCAAACCCCAGAAGAGCAAGTGCCACAAAGGAGGCCACGAAATAAGAACAAAAGCCAGCATATCAGAACATAAGAAAATAAAAGAAAGTACTAGTAATAAAAAGTACAACAGGACAATAAACGCCTAGGGACATGGAACCATTTCGGAAGCCAGCTTACAACCCGTAAACCAAACAAGGACCGGGGTTGTAACCCTTCGCCTGAATAGCACTTGTCTCTATCCATTTATTGTTAAGACAAGTAAATCATGTTCAGGAGGAAACCAGGTACTGGGACTAAACAAGACTTAGACAGGGCTGGACACCATCCATTCACAAACGGCCAAGCAATTACTACGGCTTACTACTTAACTAACTAGGGTTATCACAAGCCTAATTACTAACAAGATGCAAATAAGAAATTCCCAGTCCTAAGTCCTGCAGACTATCTAGTTATCCTTCCGCAGGTTGAGAGTATGGTTGGGTACATCGCCCAGGAGATGATATACCCTTAGGTGACTTAGAGGGTGCAACACATGACAGTGTACTGGAAATGTGCTCTACTCGTCGGCGAGCTACAAGTCCATTAAAGCGCCCAGAAAACGAGATTCGCTTGTGACTGGAAATTCTCTATGTTCTAGTTTGATCTAATCATTAGCCTAATCTAATTTAGTATGAGTCCCTGGCCGTGGTACCCAGGGAGTCACGTCCTAGACATGATGCAAGACAAGACAAGTGGAGTTGTACAATGTAACAAGAAAGAACACCCTTGGTGTCAAGGGCAAGTTAAGTTCAGTTATCAGGTTATCAAGTCAAGTCAAGTCAGGAGTGCGCCACGGCAGGCCACTATCAAGATATCAAGTTACATGAGATTAATTACAGGTCGCAGGTTACAAGTTAAAAGCCACAAGTTACAAGCACCCAACAAGTTACTGCCTAAAATCTGAGAATGCTAGCCATAAATTAAAATACAGAAAATCGTGTCGAGGCATGCCAGGTCAAGTCAAGTCGTGCTGTGGGCAAGAAATCTCAGAAAAACACAATTCAACAAGAGAAGGCAAGGACCAAGGGAAACCAAGGGACACCATGGCACAAGGTGTGCTAGGTCGAGGGGCAGCCCAAGGGCGCGGCCAAGTGCGCAGGGGCAAATGGCGCAGGGGGCCGAGGGCGCAGGGGCCGATGGCGCAGGGGCCAATAGCGCAGGGGCAAATGGTGCAGGGGGCCGATGGCGCAGGGGCCGATGGTATAGGGGCCGATGGCGCAGGGGCCAATGGCGCAGGGCAGCAGCGCGCTAAAGAGCGCGTGCGCCAACGGTTGCCGCGGCCAGCGCCAAAGGGTGCGACACGGGGGCAGCGCGATGCAGCTAAGCGCGCGGGGCGCAGGGCGGCGAAGCGCGCGGGCCAGCAGCACGCTAAAGAGCGCGCGCGGGGGAGGGGGTCTTCTTCTCCAACAAGCCGAGAACAACCTCCAAGAACACTAAAAATCCCAATTCCTATAACTTGACCAATTTAAAACCAAATTTGGATTTTCAAAGTTCTAACTTGAGTAAAATCGAATTCTCTTCTACATGGAAGCATCAAAACAGACAAAAATCTAAGTTTAATAGATCAAAACCAAGAAAATCTAAAAATAGCTAACACTTAGATCTAGAACAATGGAGACTCCAAATCATAAAATGTCAAGTCCTAATGTTGTTCTCCATGGCCTAATCTAGCTAATGGACAAATAAAATATGGTGCTTATTTGTTGGCAAGGTGTACTTGCCTATGGTGTTGGTGGAGGAAGGAGGAAGAAGAAGATGGAGAAATTAATGGAAATTATGGATGAGAGAGAAAGTTAGGTGGGGATTTAATGAGGAAGGTTATGGTGGAATGAGGGTGGAGTATAGGTTAAAGTGTTACATTGGGTTTAAAATCAAACCAAACCAAACCAAACCGACTAAAACCGAGCCGAGTCGATACCCAAAATACGAGAAAACTCAAAATTCCACAAGTCGAGAAAAACAAAATACAGGCCAAAATCCGACTATGAGTATAAATACGAAATACGGGAAATGAGGGTGACAATAATCAGTTCAAAATCTTTTACGCACGACTGGTCGTTTTAGCACGATCAAGGATAAGATTGAAGTATAGTCAATCTATTAGGAACGATTTAGCATGTAAATTCAAGTTATTTAGGCATGAATCAAGTCACAGCTCTTAGAATAAATATAGTTTTTAGTTATGATCAAGATAGGATCAACTTTAGGTATAGCACGATCGATAGGATCTAGGCTCGATAAAATCATATTTAAAGTCGCACATGCATGATCAAAATCAAGACTTGGTACGTCCAAAGATAAAATTTTGGCACAATCAAGATTCGAAGTAAAGTTTTATAGGCACGATAGAAAATCTAATGAACAAGATTACTTAAGTCATGAATAACGATCCAAGCTCAGATGTGATTACGAATTTGGGAAAGGTTTAAAATCTCTTAGGCACGATCTAGGTACATAATCAATCTTATAGTCATGATCGAGGATCAAAATTTTAGGCAAGATTTAGGGGGAAAACTAATACATATAGTCATGATCATTAGATATCACGATCTTTAGAATCAAAAGTCATCTAGTCATGCAAGGTCGGTTAGGCATGACCAACCGTAATAATTCGAACATAATCAAGAATAATAGTAAATATAATCATGATTAGAGCATAACTTAAATATTACTAAGAATTTAATCGAAGCTTTAGGCGTGAGCAAAAATTAGGTTGAAGTTTAAGCACGATAAGGATTAAAATCATTGAGTATAGTCAAGAATCAAGAACCTTGGCACGATAAAGGTAACCAAAATCGATTGATCACGATTAAAGTGGATCAAAATCAAGTATTATAGAAATTTTAGAAATGATTCAAGGGTAAGGAAATCAAATCTCTTTTACTAGGATAGGAAAATCAAAAGATAGGTTTTTTTTCAAAAGGAAAGGTAATCATCTCTCTCTACTTCGACTACTACCAAGATCATCTCTGATCGTCATTTTCCAGTTATGCTTTTATCTTGCAACTCCAGATACACTACTACCTTAATCTTTAGTCATGAAGATTAAACTCTTCTATAAATACTATAGGCTTGACCATCATTCCAAACTCATGTAACATAATCTTGTTATAACTTCTCAATTCTTTTACTTCCATTATCAACTTAGTCATCTTAAAAATCCAAAGCCCTTCACCTTGTTTTTAAATTGGATCTGAAATCCCTGAATTAGGGTTTATAAAACTCCTGAACGTGGTTCAAATTTATACCCCTCGTATTACTTAAATATAATGCCACTACCATACAAAATTTATTCAACCTTCACGTATCCTTCAATCTTATACCTTCCAACGTCATCCTTCTTAAAATTTAGAAGTCCCACAAAAGTCTCTAAAGTTTCCTATAATTCCAAAAATTATGTGTTTTACCCGTTCTTAGTCATTTTTCTATCAATCCTTTACTCAAAATCATACCATCTCCACATGTAGTTATAATCTCTTCTTCTATATACTTTAGATTCCTTAATTCAGTATCCTAGCCTTAATTTGATAATGAACTATCTCAAGAATCAGTAATTTATAAACATCTACGTTTTCTCAAAAATTAAACCGTCCTTGAATATCTTCATCAATTCTAAGAATACAAATCTGGTATATTTATAGTTCTTACCATTTTATGTATAATACACCATTATTCTTCCTTGAAATCCTCCTACGTTCCCTCTTACATGAAGTAACCCACTCTAAATAATTCTCTAAGTGTAATCATTTCCAAATTGATACTACCAATCACTTGAGTTTTGTTACCTATCCCAGTCATATCCCTTTCCCACTAATTTCCATCTCAATGTCCATCATTTAGTATTCCTACCAGGATCACCACATGATAACTTCGATCCTTGCTGAGCGAGATGATTACGATACTTCCTCAACCTTTTCCAAGTAAAGAGATATAAAAATTCAATATATTTAAAAGTGTAGCTAACAGGTTTAGGTATGAGGTAGTTTGATGTGTGTAAGTAGGACAGAAATAACAAGACAAAGAAAATTAGACTAGGAATTTGCTCTTGCTCATCTGGTCATAATGGAGTCGTTGTCCTTTCATTTTCTTGTATTTATCCATAATCAACTTTTTGCTCTTGATGTGTCTAAGTAGGACAGAAATAACAAGACAAAGAAAATTAGACTAGGAAAATTAAACCTCCAAGGTGTTTACTTTTGTTTAGTAATCAAACTCTCACTCCCCAATCCCTCTTTGTGACTTTAAGTCACTAATTATCAACTACTGATAAATTTATTGTCTAATCTTTGTCCTAATGTCCTTTATCCAATTGGTATCCACTTAAATTCTTCTAGCTTCTACGTTTAAATTTGTCAGTCTTCTAATATCAAAAATTTTCCATCACTCTTATCATCCACTATTGTTAACCCCATGCCTTTGGAATTTCCTAATAATGAGATTATAGAAACAAGAAACTTCTAATATTGTTCATAAGGCTTAGAATCACTTATTAAATCCTCCTTCCATAATTATTCACAAAATTTCTTGTGTCGTAATTCGTTCTAAGTCTTGTGTGATTTCTCTTACTTTGTCAAACCTTCAAATAGTTTATAACCCTTAAGTATCCCTAATCTAATTCTTAGTCGTTACTCCTGTAAATCTATTCTAGTGCCACTTTCTTGGCTATTTAAGCAAGAAAGTCAATTCAACATTTCCCTTAATGGCTCTTACCATTATAGAATATTGAAACTCCCTTTTAGTATTGGCCTTGTTACAAGTCCATACAGTACTATCCTAAAAATTATAATCCACATTTGTGTATCATTCTCAGCCTGACTATACAATCCTTTTTTTTTGAATTCATTTGCTATTTTCTATTTATTTCTCAATCCTATTTCAACAACCCTCAAGCCCAAAATGTACTATCATGGTCAAAGCTAAAAGTCCCTTAAATATAACCTAAAATAATTCTTCACCTTCATGTATAAAAATTGAGTAATCATTTTCCCTTCTCAATCCGAATGGCTATGGGTTCATTTCTACTACTTGGTTCCTTTTAGAGTCCATAGAGTCCATGTACCTTATCTATATACAAGAATCGGGTTCGACACAAGTATTCAAAAGTCAGGATGAGCAAAAGCAAGTGAAAATAGGCTCAACAAAGATTCGAAGTAAGAGGGTCATCCTTGTTATCTATCAAGAGATCCTAATATGTAATTGAGTACCAAACTTCCTAACACATTCTATGATTCAAAATCCTTATCCTAGGGCACGCTCGCAGTAGTACAACTAAGCCTTAGTACTACCACGACTTTGTAGTAGTTGCAAAGACTGACCTGCATGGGCCACCAAAAAAATGTCATGACTCGTACCCGAATATTTGGGCATGAGTACGTAGGCCACGCCCAGCCTACGCTACAGTATCGACGGTAGAACGCGATCAAGTACCATCAAAATATCTCAACTGTTATATGATCCACTAAATCAATATGTACCTAAATCATATACTGCTAAGGAAGATATGAAGAAAAGATAGCAATAACTCAAAATCATCTAGAATCTATAAAATGATCATACATATTAAGAAATGTATCGGAGATATATCCGATAAACAAGACATAAATATAAATAAGGAATATGGCCTCGGGCTCTCAAGAGGTCAACTCGCGATCAAAGGTACATTGAGATATGTATGAGGACCCCAATTTTTGGGAATTATTTTTTATTTATTTTATAGTATTTCTATTTATTAGGTTATATTGTATATTTAATTTGGATTATATATGTACTTTTTTGTATCTTTGATTTTTGGAGCACAAGACATGCCTATCTCTCGAAACGCCCTTCATGATTTTTGTAGTAGACATGATGACCTTCAATTTGATATATCATGTCCCATCCATACTTGTCCCCTAGCATTTTTTTGACTTCGTACAACTTTGGGTCAATTTATGCCATTTGATTATTTACCGTAATTATAGACCTAACTTCCAACTTGAGTTCATGACTCGACATTGATCAAAACCATTTGACCTAATATATAGTTTTGATTTATTTTGAGCCTATGACATACATGCCAAGGGTGTACCACTTAATCGAGTCCCCATGTTCTATTTATTTACGAATGGCACAAGAGGCTCATTCGCTGACGTTTTCGAGTTTGGTTTGACTAGAAAATGTGTTTGGATCCTAACCTAACCAACCCCACTTGATAGAGCCATATTAGGTTGCCATGACTTAGTAGAATTATTTTGAATTTATTTTGGAAGGTTACACATCCAAATAGATTTAAATACCATTTTGTGTATATATGATTATATTTATAATAGCGTAATACTATATTTATAAATATGGTCTTAGTCATGATTGAGTTTGGATATGCAAGACGACTAGAAAGCATCACATGCCTAGTGTAATCGGGTGCTTAACTAGCATACTAGCCATGTTAGGAATGCCATGGTGATATTTTGGTCTTTTGCATGTTAATAATTCAAATTATGGCACAAGTCATATTTTTATTTAATTAATTAGTTAATAAAGCCTTTATGACTTTTTAGGAGATCCAGTTGCACCAAACCTTCCCAAACCTCTCCCAAGCCAAATCCAAACCTATGTAGGCATGTTGGGCATTAATATATATTAGTAAATAAATATATATATTTTATATTGAATTCAGATTTGATTGTATTTATATAAGATAGATTTAATTAGTCTATATTAGGAAAGACCTTTTTAAATCCTCAATCAATCAATTAGTCAACTCATCAAATAACTAAAAAAACTAAGTGGACCCCACCCAATAATATTCGGCCAAGCACTTCCCCTCCTTGACTGAACATCTCATTAGGAATAGGATTCCTACTCTTTTTCATACATGCAACCAAAAAGGCCCATATATATATATATATATATATATATATATATATATATATATATATATATATATATATATATATATATATATATATATATATATATATATAAACTTATAACCAAACCCTAACCATAAATTAATTTTCCCTTCCTCTTCCTCTCCATAGCCGACCAACCCCTCTCCCTCTCCAAATTTTGACAGCACCTCCTCCGTCCAAACCCATCATCTTCATTCCCTCCATCATACAACTCTTTTCCCTCTATAAAAACTCCTTCTTTCATCTTTTTTCCATCCAAACTCTACCAAACAAATCCTACAAACTCCATCTTCTCCATCCAACTATCTAGGGCCATTGCAAACTCCTCCAAATTCATCAAGAGAGAATTAGCAATCAAGGATAGCAATAAAGGTGGGAGCTTTGGCCAGGAGAATATATATATATATATATATATATATATATATATATATATATATATATATATATATATATATATATATATATATATATATGTATAAACTTATAACCAAACCCTAACCCTAAATTAATTTTCCCTTCCTCTTCCTCTCCATAGCCGACCAACCCCTCTCCCTCTCCAAATTTTGACAGTACCTCCTCCATCCAAATCCATCATCTTTATCCCCTCCATCATACAACTCTTTCTCCTCTATAAAAACTCCTTCTTTCATCTTTTTTCCATCCAAACTCCACCAAACAAATCTTACAAACTCCATATTTTCCATCCAACTATCTAGAGCCATTGCAAACTCCTCCAAAATCATCAAGAGAGGATTAGCAATCAAGGATAGCAATAAAGGTGTGAGCTTTGGCAAGAAGAAACCTCCACAACCCAACTAACAAGGACTTTTGGTAAGAAACCCTAATTTTTTCCATCTCAAACCTATGCTATAATTCTATAAAAGTTTTATTATTAAATCTATTTAAATAGTATTTTGGTACCCTTTGTTATGTATTTTTACGCATAAAAGTTTCATGATTTATAGTTGTAATATTCATGTTTCGGTATGATCAAATTTAATCTCGTTGTGAAGAAACTATAAGTTATTGGTGGTTATTTTTGAAACTAAATTTATTTGTGTTCATATATCTAAATTAGGATTTTTAAGTATTTTTCCACGAATTTAGCAACTCAAATCTGGTCGGGAAAATTATAGGTCAAAACTAGCTTTTTCGTGTAATCTGTCGACTTAGAATGTTCCAAATTAGTAGCATAACTTAACTCTTGTATTCATGTCTTAATTTTGAGATATAATGTACTTTAAATTCTGTATAAAATAAATTTTTGGGTATTTTAGCTATTTTGAGTAATTGGTCATGTTCAGAACGAGTTTCGGGTAGACTAGCTGACGTAGTAGTCAACTAGTCACATAATTCTTTATAAATTATAATTTTAGAATTTCAGAGTTAATACTGTAGAAAATTAGTTTAAATATTATTATTTTATGGATTTATATGATTTTTAAGTATGTTATTGAAGTGGGGTCATAACCGATTAATTGAAAGGTTGAAAACCCTAAAACTGTGTTCCGAGGTCTCGTTGGACACGTATATATGTTATACAATTTAAGTAGTCCTACGAGATATTTGAATATAGTTAAAGTAGTTTAAGATACTAATTTAGTTAATTAAGTTCTGTTATAAGTTTCATAAGTAGTTAAATAAATTATTTAGGAGCATTGGATTCCGGAGGCGTGGACACGGGAGCGAGACATCATCTTCACATCACGAAACCAGGCAAGTACACCTTGCCAAACTTTATAGTACTTACATACTTTTCTATATTGCTATTCTTTTATGTCTCACTTGGTACATTTTTCTCTCCCGCTTCATATCATGGTTATTTTTTAGTTCTACGTGCACGTACATGGTTGCTCTTTCTTTTCTCATGTTACTCACCATATTATTCTTTCATGTTCATGTCTAGTGATAGTATTGCTTAGCCTCTGTCTTGTCCCTTTGACATGATTGAGTGGGACTTGACTTGTTAAATTGTTGACTTATTGACTTGACTTACCTTGACTTGACTCGTAGTTCTAGGCGAGGACCTTGTGATAGACGATGACTATACTTGACCACTCTCTGTTGTGAGATCCCTACAGAGCTGCGATAGAGACTTACTATAGTTTGTGAGCACCCACTGAGCTATGATCTATAGGGCCGTAAGTCCCCACTGAGCTGCAGTTTACTCCGATTTACTCCTAGTCACGTTTATCCGCACGATTCTAGACGGCATGCCACCTCCTTATATTTTATTCTTTTACTACTCTGCAGTCTTTATTTCTTGTACTATTTCCTATCCTTTTTTGTATGTTAAAACTGTTAAAGTAGGCATATATAATATGTGTCTTGCTAGTCCCCTGAGGACCTGGTTGTAGGAACAATGGCACCTCTAGAGAGGGGTGAATAGAGTGCAGCGGAGAATATTTAGCAATTAAAAATTTAACTAAGCAGGTGAAGCAATATATATATATATATATATATATATATATATATATATATATATATATATATATATATAATAATTGCAAGTAAGTCAGTAAAATTAGGGCGAGAAAATAATACGCAAAGACATCTAGTTTATACAGGTTTCCCTCTATGAGGACTAGTCCAGTCTCGAGTAATCAACCCGATGCTTGAATCCACTATTTGAAATAGAGATTACACCACGTATTTTGCTCCGAAGAACATGCCAACTTCACCACCATCGTGTTTTTATCCGAAGCCCATGAACAAACTTTAACACCTTTCTGAAGAAAGCTTTTATACGCCAAGCTTCTATAACTCAAAACTCCTACTCAAAACCACCGGCACTTAGAAGAATAGAGTTGACTTGGAGATTTAAAGATTAAAGCTTTGTGAATGGAATAGAAAGCTTAGGAATAGATAAAGAAGATGAAGATTGAATCTGTGTTTAGAAATGAAAATTTCTTCTCTATTTATAGGTTTTTCTAGGAGTTCGGGCAGAACTCGATACCCTAACGTTCAAAAATTTAAACGTTGGAGATCCACAAGAATAGGTAAAGCTTCTAACCAGGAGTGAATTTTGATGACCGAGTTCGGTCCGAGTTCGGATAGAACTCTGGCCGAGTTCGGTTAGCCTAATTCCAGGGCTGTTTTGGTTTTTGGATCTGGTTTGGTTTAGGATCAAATCAAGAATGGGTTTAATTTAGGATAGACTTCTAATTGCCAATGATCCCGATTCACAAATAATCTAGACTCAATAAATAGAAAAATACAGAATAAATAATAAAATCTCAGAGATGACTAATCTGTATTTTTTGTTTCTTTTCATATCGAGATCGAAGTTTTAAGACACTTATCGAAATCGGTTTGACTATGGCTAAATGTGCCAACAATCTCTCCCATTTTGATAATGTGACAAAACTACGATTGATACTTAGGAAAAGTTTAGCTTGAAGTGGAAGTAGACTTGATGAGTACGGAAGGTACGGTAGTAGCTTTTTGTCCGTAAAAAAATGGTACAGTATAATGCTCAATGCTCAATGCTCCCCCGTAGTATACGGTCAAGTCCTATTACTCTCCCGTAATAAAACATTCTGCTGAATCTGTATCTTTAAAGTCTAAACCAAAATTCTTTCAAACCAAATTAGTAAAATAATCATCAGAAATCTCATCTAAATCAATCTTACTAAATTTTATCAATCAGTAATCGATCTACTCTCCCGTTTTGTTAAAATAGCCAAATGGTATAGCAATATTAAACTACAAAGCATAATAGAAGACATGCATGGAATAAATGAAATACTAGCATAAAAGGAAAAAAAAATTTTGCACACTGAAAAAGAAAACTGAAAAAGTCGTAACTGATAATGCTTGAAAGAAGCATTTATCACTAATACGTGCCGACTAATATAAAATCAAAACATAATAAAGTCACTGAACTATCACGAGGAATAACAAATCCTCAACTATTATCCTTATCCTCATCATCATCATCAGCTGCAGCACCAGCAAGTACCAGAAGGACCGGTCTCAGCATATCGGCTGGGGTCATATCGAGCAGCCGCAGGGTCAAAGTAACGCTGTGCCTCACGGTCATCAATGCGATAGCCAAGCCAGGTCGGATCACGAACCATAGGAATGGAGCCTCTAGGGTTATGAGCAAGGCTATACGACAAATCATGAACCGTGTTCGAGATAGCCTAGAGCTGAAGGGTAGTACGGAAATCCATAGCACAGTAACTGATCCAACATGAGAGTCTGAAGGGACTCAAGAGTAACACCGGAAGGAGGATGAGTAGCCTCGAGAATCAGTGGAAGTGGGAGTAACTACAGGAGATGGAACCTGTGCAGGCTGAGCTGGGCGACGATGCTCATGAAGATATGCAGGAGCAGCACCCTCAGCACAGTCCTCAAGACTAACCTCAAAGTACTGAAATATGATAGGGAAGTATAATCGCGTATAGAAGGCAGTCACGAGGAAGTCTTGCAACAACGATCCATAGCGGAGATGATAGTCTTGGAAAGACTAAAAGAAACATGAAAGTGAAGATGATAAATCGCTGAGAGTTCCAGGTAGAAAATCTCATCAGTGGCAGTATTCTTAGGAAGGATAGTGGAGAACACCATGCGATAGGAGATCATAGAAGTAGTTGTTCACATGTCTTGGGAGAAGAGTACCACGGGGTCAAGGATTCAGTTCACAGAGCGAATCACGGAAGGAATCAAAAGTTTTCCCCTCGGGAAACTCAACAGAGGTAATTTCGACATGTGCCTCCCCATCATTGGGTACGTAGAGAATGATTGCTGAATCAATCGGCATCAAACTCGAAGTCGACTCCACCAACTTTTGATTTCACCGTGCCCTTTGTGACCGAGAAATTACAATAGAACATGCGAATGGCGTTGGTATAAATGGAAAAAGTGGATTGAACTAACCCTTGCAAATGATGGTATGTGAATACACAAGAGTGATCAGAAAATAACGTAAAGTTGATAGGAGCGCCCAGACAGATGTTTTTTATGAAAGTCCATGAACCAAGAGTTCGAAGCTTCTTGGGACACAAAAATAAATTTATCGAAGAAATATCTGTTGGATCTCGAAGGAGTGTAAAGAGAAAACGAGGCCGCCTCATGAGGAGTCGAGGACGAACCTTCATAAACTTTCCTCTTCTTTTGAGAAAAAATAGGTTGTTTGGGAGCCATATAAAATTGAATGGTAAAAAAACAGAGAGATATACCAAAATTGTTGGTAGACAGTGGAAAAGAACCTAGAGAGAGCTCCGAATCGGAATTTTGAAGGCTTGAAGAGCTTGGATGAAGGAGAACTTGGAGGTTAGGGTTAGGGTTTCGGTATGGTTTTGGAGGT
Organism: Iris pallida; assembly: GCA_029216955.1. Classification (NCBI taxonomy): domain Eukaryota; kingdom Viridiplantae; phylum Streptophyta; class Magnoliopsida; order Asparagales; family Iridaceae; genus Iris; species Iris pallida. Next base: position 50,979 of record JANAVB010027037.1, read on the forward strand.
GTTGTGAGGAAGAGGATGATGTAAAAGAGGATTAAATAGAAGGGGGGCTCGGCTGTCCAGCTTCTGTTTGAAATCCCCCAGACCGAGTTCGGTCCGAGTTCGGCCAGAACTCTGACTGAGTTCGGTCTCTAGGGTTTCAAGGCAGTTGTTGGAAACAGTGTGATAGTTTTTAACATAAATATAAAAATAAATTAGAATTAATTATGTTGAAGAAAATAATTTAATATTTATTAATTAATTTCCTATAAATTGCCATAAATACTTCGGTTTAGCTGTAGGGGCCGGATCCCAGCTAGCGGTAGTCCGAAGACTAGTACACCGTGTCGCTTCAGGTTATTTATACCTGTGTGACAGAAGGGCCCTTTCGGCTTATAACCAAAATAAATTTAGCAAATTTATGTTTATTAATTAATAATATTATATTATATTACCAAACATCCAGAATTCCTAATTCTCTTCGTATAAAGTTAAAACGATGTTCAGCCAAAGGCTTTGAAAAGATGTCAGCTAGTTGATGTTCAGTATCAACAAATTCTAAAACAATATCACCTTGCAAAACATGGTCTCTCAAAAAGTGATGTCTAATTTCTATGTGTTTAGTGCGTGAATGACATATGAGATTCTTAGTGAGATTAATAGAGCTAGTGTTATCACAGTAAATAGAAATATGATGAAATGATAATTGAAAGTCTTCCAGAGTTTGTTTCATCCACAAAATTTGTGCACAACAACGTCCTGCAGCTATATACTCAGCTTCAGTAGTTGATAATGCAACTAAATTTTGTTTCTCAGAAAATTAGGACACTAATGACTTTCCTAGAAAATGACATGTACTGTTGGTACTTTTAGGATCGACCTTGCATCCAGCAAAATCTGCGTCCGAGTAACCTATCAGGTCAAACGAATCAGTTTTGGGATACCAAAGACCGGTTGTCAAAGTTCCTTTAAGGTATTGTAAGATACACTTAACAGCACTTACATGTGATTCTTTAGGACAAGCCTGATATCTAGCACATAAGCATACCACAAACATAATGTCTGGACGACTAGCAGTTAAGTATAGTAAACTACCAATCATACCTCTGTACTTACGTATGTCGGTTGGTGTACAGCTTTCATCTATATCAAGCTTTGTAGACGTTGCCATTTGAGTGCCAATAGCTTTGACATTTTCCATATCAAATTTCTTTAGCAAGTCTTTTGTATATTTGGCTTGATTAATAAAAATCCCTTATGAACTCTGCTTAATTTGCAGTCCAAGGAAGAATGTTAATTCTCCCATCATGCTCATTTTGAATTCACTCTGCATACACTTAGCAAACTCGTTACATAGTATCTTATTAGTAGCTCCAAAGATTTATATCTGCACTAGTAAAACATTTTTGTCCAAAGATTTTTATAGACAAAGTTGAATCAACCTTCCCTTTTGAAAAACCGTGTTCAAGTAAAAAATAACTAAGACGCTCATACCATGCACGGGGTGCTTGTTTGAGACCATAGAGAGCTTTCCGAAGCTTGAATAGGTGATCAGAAAATTTGAAATCTTCAAAGCCTGGAGGTTGTTTTACGAAAACTTCTTATTTTATAAAACTATTTAAAAAAGCACTTTTGACATCCATTTGAAAAAGTTTAAAACCATGAAAACTTGCAAAAGCACAAAGCATACGAATGAACTCTAATCAAGCAACTGGAGCATACGTCTCATCATAGTCAATGCATTTTTCTTGATTATAGCCTTGAGCTACTAGACGTGCTTTGTTGCGTGTGACTGAGACATTCTCATCTAACTTATTTCGGAACACCCACTTAGTACCAATGATCGGATGATCAATAGGTCTGGGAATAAGTTCCCAAACATGATTCTGTTCAAATTGTTAAGTTCCTCTTGCATAGCATTAATCCAAAATTCATCAGAAAAAGCTTCTAAAATATTCTTAGGTTCAATTTTGGAAATAAATGCAATATTTTCTATTAACAATTGTTTTGAGCTGGAATGAGTGCTTACGTCTTTTGACGCATCACCGATTACCATGTCTTCGGGATGGTCTGGTGTAAATCGCATACGTTTCGGCAGACTTTCCAGATAAGACGTGGAAGTATCTTCTGTTGTGGGAGTTTCTTCTTCATTGTCACTGTCGTATTATCTTTTGACATTTAGCTCATCGAACTTGACATTGATTGATTCTTCAACAATAAGTGATTTCTTATTGAATACTCTATATCCTTTGCTTTTTGCCGCATATCCCAAGAAAATTTCTTCATCAGCTTTTCATCAAATTTTCCCAAGTTGTCTTTTGTATTTAGAATATAACATCTGCATCCAAAGACTTTGAAATAGCTGATATTAGGAGTTCTATTAAACCATAATTCATAAGGAGTCTTTTTAGAGATAGGTCTAATAGGAACTCTATTCAATACATGGCATGCTGTATAGGCAGCTTCTGCCCAAAAGTATTTAGGAAGACTGTACTGATTAAGCATAACTCTGGCCATATCACCGAGAGTTCTGTTCTTCCTTTCTATAATTCCATTCTGTTGAGGAGTTCTGGGGCAAGAAAATTCATGAGATAATTCATTTGAATTATAGTAAGACTTGAATTCATGGTTATCGAATTCTCCTCCATGATCACTTCGAACACGAGTAATTATGAATCCTTTCTCGTTTTGTACCTTCTTACAGAAAGATACAAACTCGGAAAAGGCCTCATTCTTATTTGCAAGAAAACAAACCCAAGTATATCGTGAATAGTCATCGACTATCACGTAAGCATAAAGTTTTTTACTATGACTGTCGACTCTACTTGGTCCAAACAAGTCCATATGAATTAATTATAGGGGTCTAGAGGTACTTACAGTGTTTATTGATTTGAAAGATGATCTAGATGCCTTATTCTTCTTACAATCAGCACAGATCATATCTTTCTTGGAACTTATTTTAGGTAAGCCTCTTACCAGTTTCTTGGTGGACAATCTTGCAATCATGTCCATGTTTGCATGACCAAGATGCATATGCCAAATCCAGCTTTCGTTTTGTGTTATAAACAGACACTTTCCTGTATTGTTAGTTTTTTCTGACAAATATAAAACATATATGTTGTCCTCTCTTATTCCCTCAAAGAAAATTATTCCAGAGGTTTTATCATAGACAAAACATTTATTTTTATCGAAATTTATTCCATAACCGTGATCAGCTAATTGACTGATACTCAACAAGTTATGTTTCAATTCTGTTACTAAGCAAATATTTTTATAATAAGAGAGGAAGAGATACCTATGTCACCAATGCCAATGATATTACCTTTCAGATTGTTTCCAAAAGAGACATAGCCTTCTTTCTTCATCCATAGAGTTGCAAACAATTTGTCATCACCTGTCATATGCCTAGAGCAACTACTATCGAATATCCACTTGCTTTTAGTGGGAGGATGAAGGTCCACCTTAGCATCTGTAGGCATGAAGCATAGGTTTGCTAAGCTCCGAGAGTTGTCTTCTTCTTCAGAGTCACTAGCCTCGCTTTCACACCAGATATTAGTGTTTGTATAGTTTTGGTTGTTGGCCTTCTCTTGCTTGTCTGATCATATCTGCTTGTTTGATCGTATGTATTTCCTTTTCTTATAACAGGGTAATCCTTCTTTATGTGACCTGTTCTTTTGCAGATGAAACAGATTGGTTCTTCGTCATCTTTGAAGTCCTTCTTCTTATTATTTAACTTCTTATGTCTGAGGAATCTTTCGAAGTTCCTTGTTATTAGGGCCATTTGCTCATTGTCCGAGTCGTCTGATTCACGCTCATCGTCAGAGATTGTTTTGTGATTTGCTTTGAATGCTATTGTCTTCTCTTTCGGATGTTGATCTTTAAATTCTTGAAGGTCCAACTCATGTGTCATAAGCTTTCCAGTCAGGGTTTCAAGACTCATTGTCGAGAGATTATTTCCTTCTATAGTGTCCGTTGCTTTTGGATTCCAGCTTTTTTGTAGTCCTCGAAGAATCTTCCGAATCTTTTCATGATCGCTGTAATCTTTGCCAAAGAAAGCTAGAGGATTAACAATATTTAAAAATCTAGTAAACATGGCAGTAATAGTCTCATTAGGCTTCATTTTGAATGCCTCATATTCTTGTGTAATTCGTGAGATTTTGGATTCCTTCACTTGTGAAGTACCTTCACGAGTAACCTCAAGAAGTTTCCAAATCTCGTTGGACGTTGCACATGTAGAGACTCTGTTGAACTCAGTTTTATCAATAGCACAGAATAAAGCATTGTTTGCAAAAACAAAAAGTTTATAACAAACTTACAAAAGAGTACAAAAGTAAAATTGAATTCTGGGAAAGTACAACTGTAGGAATCTGATCAGAAGACGACCACTTTATCTCTTGGACTATGTAAACTCGAAGACTATAGCATCTGGAGAATGTAGCAGCACTTTTGTAAGAGTACTGGATCTCTGTGATGCTTTAACAATGATTGGAAACTCTATTCATAGAGTTCTGGAAATAACTATTTTGGTAGTTATTCTGATGTACGCGAGGCTGGACTGCACAACTTTGGGTTACGCCAACCTTATGTTGCGTCAACTTCTATTCAGTTACACAATCGTGTACTAACTGTATTTTAGACGCGTGGCATCATGTGATTGAGATGCGCATGGTCGTGTACAGAATAGTGGAGACGTTTTGAGAGATTAGTGACATGTGTGCCACGTCATCCTGCTTTAGAATGTAAGTTGTCTCAACTTTATCAGGTTGTGCGACCTTCAGTCAATAAGTCAAACTGTGCCTGATTGGGTTGCGCCTAAACACAACTCAGTGCATAGGCACGTGGCAGCATTTGAATGGAGGAAAATTTGTTCAGATTGCGCCTAGGCGCAACTCACAGAGTATGCATGGAGTCTATTCGGATTGCGCCTAGGCACAACTTACAGGGTGTACAGGACAACTGTCAACCAAATCTTCTCGAGCGCCGCGCTTTGATGGATTCAAAGAGATTTTCTTCATTTATTGTGCTGTCAACTTTCAGTGCTGTCAGGCAATGATGGCAATTAATGTCAAACGCCACGTAGGCTTGGGCGCAAAATTATTTTAGACACAGTCTATTGTCAGGCGCAACCAAATCAGTGGTACAGTTTGATCCTTTAAGCTTCAAAATAGTAGCGCAACTTGATTTCTGGGGCGCAACTTGATTGCTGGGTAATAAAAACATGGCACAACTTGATTTTAGGCTCTATAAAACCCCCTTCGAAGTTTTCGAATTTTGAAATTTTATAAAACTTTGAAATACTTTGAATCATGACAATGACTGAGTCAAGTTGCGCCTATCTCGCGCAGTCTGTTGCAAACCGTTACGATTTTCTATGCACAACTTAAGGTGACTGTTAGGATTCTGTCCGCTAGGCTATAAATAACCCTTGATTAATTGATTGTAACTCTTTACGTTTACTTCTAATCTTCTTTGAATCTTTGCAATTTTTTTCTCCGACTACTCTCTCAACGTCATGGCCCCCAAGAAGACCGTCGCCAACAAAGGGAAGGGTGTCGCCGCTTCATCAACTCATGCTCCATCGACCCGTGCACCTCAGTACGTGCCACCCTCTTCTCGATGAGAAACTGTGAACCCAGCTCTGGAAGGTGATCGAAGATGAACAAGTTGAACTTACAAAGGATAGAACTGACTTGTGCCCCTCTTCTTAGAGTGTGGCGCATCACAAACTTTGCGCCAACCCTTCTTAGGGTGTGGTTGCTTGAACACTGTTTATTTTTACGAACTATGTTGTGGATGCTGTTGCACGGCTTAGTTTTTTACGCAATGAAAAATTTGCAAAACTAAGTTGAGGCGCAATTCAGTGTATGGCGTAACCTGAGATGTTGCGTAACTTAGGTTGTCACGCAACTTAGAATGTTGTGTAACTTATTTGTTGGCACAACTGGGGAAGTTTGCGCAACTCAGAATATCGCGCAACTCAGTATGTTGTGCAACTTAATTGTTGGCACAACCTAGGATGTTTGTGCAACTTAATAGTTTGTACAACTTTTTTGCTTTTTATAACGTTGCACACTCTTGTTGCTTCTAATATTTGTTCATATATTTCTTTACAGTTGATCTTAGGGAAGACCCAAATGCGGAAAGATTTGCTTCAGCATTCAATGTCCCAAAGTACAGGAAGAATTTGTCTCATGTCACATTCCTCCAGTACGACGGTCCCGAAGCACGAAGAACCCTCCTCATTACCCAAGAGAACCAAACTTTGTTGAACTTAATGAACGAAGAACCTCTTAAAAGTTTGGATACTGTGGTCCATAAGAAACCTGCCATTCTTTTTGGGGATGCCATCAAGAAAACCTCTCAGCCTAAGACCGAAAAGGAGTAGATAATTTTCACAAAGGAGGATAAAGTCATATACCTCACAGAAATATCAGGATCTATGGCATTATCCCAATATGCTTTTGCCAGCTATCCCAGAAGAATGTCATAGGATTTGACTCCCATTCAACAAGCGAGAGTCTGTAATAAATTAGGTCCGAAGAACAGGGACCTCTTTTACATTACCTCTGAAAAGTATAGTACACATTTAAGAGGTTTGAGGCTGAGCTCCATCCCTCCCTAGAATTCCTCTATGCTCCTTCCAGTCAGAATACCTATTTTTGCAAATACATTTACAAAAGTTGAAGGAAGATATCCAGACCGTGCTATGCGTATGACAGGTCTGGTGAACCCAGAGATGAAGCACTGGAGCAGCTTGTCTATTTGGATTTTGGATCAATTCAAAGACAAGCTCATTGATCTGGGTCTCTACAATGCCATCTGCACTACAGTATAAGGCATTCGCCCGAATGCTCATACGTTCTTGGCTCTTGTAGAGAGGTACAATGAAAGTACTGGGACTTTCATGACTCCCCATGGAGAAATAGGATTTGCTCTTCATGAGATGGAATATATCTCTCGCCTACCAATGGGCGATAATCCATACGAAGAGTATGTGCCCATAAATGATAAATTGGATGCTCTGGAAGAAGAGAATCCTCGGATGATCACAGTTTTCTAAGAATTATAGTATCACTACAAATTCTGCTCGCTCTACTACAAAAGTGCCATACAGGTACTTGTTACATCACTAAGTGGATGCCATATCTCTTCTTGGGTCATGTATGGGAGGACAAGCCACTGGACAGTCAAGCCTGTGCTCCTCGTTTCTTTGAACCATTTGATTAGAGTGATATACAATTTCTAATGGAACAACATGATCATAGAGATGTCACACTGGCTGAGGACTTGGATCCGTTCAAGGCTGGCGACACTCTCTAAAGTTACCTTAGACAGGGTTACAGACCTATGTCTCAAGAAGCCCAGCTAGCGGGTTTTCTATCTTTGTGGCTATGGTGCTTTATATTTCCAGGAGCCAGTGCAGTCGACAGATTCCATCGGGATGTCCTGTTCGCTGCAACACGTCTGGTCTTTGGATACAAGATGGATCTTTTATCAGCCATGACCTGCCACCTAAACGCAGGATTACGTTCTTTTGTACAGAATATGTTGAATGACAAAACAGCGAGGCAAGATTTCCCTCGTACTGAAATGCCATACACCTATCTATTTGGATGGCTATTGCTTCACCATCCCTGTTTGATGAACCCTGATATAGGAACTGTTGACGGAGACTTCATCAGACGCTTCTCCAACGCTCACTAGCAATATACTGCTCTTTCAGAGTGCAGACTTACCTTGAATCGTGGATCAGGATGGAGTTTTTAGTGTGTTGGGCCTACTCATGGATATGAAACTATGCCTCCACAAATGATGGACTTAGCTGAAGGGTCACTCCGTTTAAGCCCAACCACTTTTTTATGGCTGAAGACGATCCGTCCCTCTTACCTGGTCTATAGATTCGAAGAAGAATGCCATTTAGAACCGTACTTGCCGAGTCGATTTGTACGGCAGTTCGGATATGATCAGTTTTATGTAGGTAACGCAACCACTTGCCTACAGGCCAAGGGTTATCTTCTCTATGGGGCTAGGGCTTGGAGGTATTACAACGCCCGGGATACAAAAGCTATCTTTTCCATACCCTACAATCTTCTACAAGGCCCGCATATGTTATATACATACGCTAACTTCTATACTTCAGCAAACACATTTGCTGAAAATGTCCATCCTGTACACAGCTTTGAAAATGAAAAGAGATCCAAACAAGGAAAATATACTCTTCAGTCTTTTCGAGATGCAGAAGACAAAGATCCTGCGGATACACCACTGGAGGCATCAATTTTAATGAACTACACTGATCAAGTTCAAGATCCTCTGGACGTATCCATAAAGGTACGGAAAGAAAAATTCCCTGTTAAGGGTTTGAAGAAAAGAAAGACTAAGGAGACGACGGCACCTCCTCAGCAGGATAATATACCCGATTCTCCAAGGGCTCCGGAGAAGAAGAAAAGAACGTCACTGGTTATCAATGAACCAGTGACCACGAGAACAACACGTTCTCAATCAAAATAGATGCTCCTTATTTCTTCCTTCGGAGGGAAGGATATCACTCCTTCTATTCAGAAGCCGGGGAGAGTCATAGAGGTAGGAACTTCTACTTCTTTGATCGATCCGGAGAGTGATCGTACTGGGGCTGTTGCAGAACCGGTCGCATCACTACCCAGAGAGGTCAGAAGGAAGTTGGTGATTAATAAAAAAGAACCATCTCAAGAAGGTAATATCGAAATTGTGACATACCCTAATATATCAATTTTTTTTATCAAAGATATATATTTAAATTGATCTCTTTCTTTACATTGGTTACTTCAGCAGATGTCCAGCCTCCTACTACTACCGTAGAAGCTTTGAGATTAGAAAATGTGATGGTAAATGTTCTCGCAAATGTACTTGCTGCTGCAGGGATAACAATTATATCTCCAACTCCCATGAGTCCGGAAGCCTTCTTTCCAAAGCAGGATTTGCCTCTACAAGATACTCCGAAAGCTCAAGAGTCTACTCATTCAGAAGAGGTGATGATTGAAGCCTTGGCTGACTGTGACTTTGGTGATGGAACATATGATGATGATTGGAATAATATCACTAAAGAAAAACAAACTTTTGTGAATACACCATCACCTTAGAGACTCTCGGCTGATGAAAATCCTTCAACTGCTGAAGATGAGGAGAATGAGGTCGTCGATGACGAACAGATCAGTCCTCCTGAGGTCGATGAACCCACAATTACTGAGAAACCTGAGATGTCTAGGATGGCAGCAGAATTAGTAAATGAAACTCCAATGATTCTGCCACCTCAGACTGAATGAGAAGCAGGGAGTAGTCAGGCTACTATGTCTGCAGAGACCCAGTCAAAGCTTCAGTCAGAGACAGTGAGACCTCTTGAGACTCCTCATGATATACCCAGCTCAGGTAAATTTATAAGCATAATTGATTTGTCGTAGCGCCTTCAGCATTGTATGTTACTAATATAAATAACATATGTGATTTGCAGAAGAACCTACAGGGAATGTAGAAGGGGAAGGAAGCTCTTCTCATATTAGTGCTCAAGATGAAGTGCCCCCACCTACTAAAGCTGTAAAGACTCCAGCGAAAGTAGTAGCCACTCCAGGAGCTGTGGCAACTAACAAATTTGTGGTGGCCTCCTTCACAAGAGTCTTCTTTACATCCATAGAGCCTCTGGTCCATAGAGTGATGGAGAAAGAAGACGTTCCGTTTAGTACTGTCAGAACTCCCTCTACATTCTTAATCGGAGGCATCCGCAGTCAAGGAGACGATGCTCAAGCTTCATTTTTGGAATATATTTTGGATGAACTGGAGAACTCAATTAAAGCTTACAAGGAGCTGAAAAGAAGAGACATCGAGCAACTAGTAAACACGAAATATAAAACTATGGCTCGAGAAGCAAAAATTAATAAAGCCAATTTTGAGACATTTTGCTGGCTTTTACTAGACAATGCTCCGAGTTAGACATCCAAATCTCTGATGCAGCTGTTATTGCTGAGAGTCACAAGACTAAAGATGCAGAGGAAGAGAAAAATGCTGATAATCTGGAGACTAAAATTGTCGAGCTTCAAGCAGAACTCCAGACTGTCAAACAGAGCTTAGAACAAGAAAACCAGTTGCACCAAACTACTGTTAATCAAGTGGAGTCTCTGAAGCATCAGAAGGAGGAATTTGAACGTCTTCAGAATAAAGAATTAACACGACAAACTGCTGCTCTACAACCTTTCGATCCTGAATCAGGAAGAGTTGAAGCCAGACAGAGAGTGCTAAATTCTTGTGATGAAAGAGTTCAAATTCTAAAGAAGCAAATTATAGAACTTATCACCTATCCTTCAAAGTAGAATGACCAAATTTTGTTTTCTTTTTTATTATAATGTACTTCTTTTTGAAATAGAAATAAAATAAGAAACTTTCTGTGTGGTTCCATTACTTATTGCATATCTTGTTACAGATATAAGTAATAGAATAGAAAATGTATTCAGAGGTACTGGACATGATATATTTCTTGATTAAGAAAATAACAATATTTATTATATCTGCTCAGAGGTAATGTGGACGTGGCAGAATATAAATTTTAACAATACTGCTATTTCAATAGACAACTTTATCAGAGGTAATAAGGACGTGACAAGTTGCTGATGTAAATAAACGAAATTCAGAGGTATGGAGGGCATGAATTCCTGTTATTTATAATAAAGTAAATAAGAGACAATAAATGCCAAATGAATGATAATTCAAAGAAAGTGAATGAATGAACAATCACTTCAGTTTTCGAAGAAGGGACGCTGAATGAATAGTCGTCTCAATTCTTGCGGAAGAGAACGAATGAATAAACATTTATAAATGAATGAACGGTTGGACTTCTTTCAAAAAGTCACATCGGTTCTCGAAGCCGACTACTATCTATAAATAGAGCAAAACTTTCGTAGATATCGTCAATTTTTTTTCTTTCTGTTCAAAATGTCTTCTAAAGATTTGATTACTCCGATGATCGAAGGAACGACTGAGACACCTCCTGCTAAGACTCCGGTACATCCTCAGAAAGAAGTGGGTAAAGGCTCGACTGTTCCTACACCAGAGCAAGACTTGATTGCCAAGTTGGTGGAGCCTGGGAAAACTGCCGAAGAAGAGGCAGTGAGAGTGGCTTCCTGCGAGTTGCTAGTGTGTTCAGACAACGAGATGTTTGAATTTCTAGCAAACCATGTATTTAATCAAGAAGGATCGGGGCCTTGTCCCCGTCCTTAATATTATGTAATTTCTTTCTGCTTTTGAATAAAATAAACTTTATTTATATTATATCTCTGAAACAAAGTATATTTTACTTTTATACATAATATTTCTTAATAAATTTGCCATTAATAGGCATCATAGCAACTCTGTCGTCCATATCTGTTAATTGATAGGCTCCATTTGAGAAAACTTTATTTATCACATACGGACCTTCTCATTTCGCCTCGAACTTGCCTTTGCTCATATGAGTCATAGTCATAAGACGTCTGACTGTAAGAACTTGCTCGCCTTCTTGAAACGTTCGCACTTTGACTTTGCAATTGAAAGCTTTTGAAATCCTGGCTTGACAAAGTTCAATATGTTGTTTCGCCAACAACCTTTTCTCATCGAGCGTCTCCAATTCTTGAAGCCGTAGATGATCATTGTTATCTATGGTAAGTTCATTAGCGATGGAAATTCTCAATGATGGAATTTGAATTTCCAAAGGTAAGACAGCTTCACACCCATATACCAGAGAAAAAGGTATACAACCTGTAGGATTACGGACTGTAGTGCGATAAGCCCATAGGCACTCCCCATGTTTCTCACTCCAATTATGTTTTTAATAAAAACAAACTTTTTAAGGATTTTGATAACAGTTTTGTGGAATGCTTCAGCTAATCCGTTAGCTGTAGGATTATAGGCCGTAGAAGCAACATTATTGATTCTGTTCTCATCACAGAACCTATTAATCTTCTGGCTGACAAATTGTGGCCCATTATCATGGATAATTCAACGAGGTACACCAAATCTGTATATCACATGATGTTTAATAAAGTTGATGACACTACTGGTCTTCACTTCGACTAAGGGTATAGCTTCAGCCCATTTAGAGAAATAATCAGTTATAGCTAAGATGAACCGATGTCCTTTAGATGAAGGAGGATTGATAGGACCAATTATATCCATGACCCAAGCTTCGAAGGGCCATGAGGCTGTAGTCGAATGAAGAAACTCTGACGGTTGGTGAATAAAATCTGCATGAATCTGACATGCACGACATTTTCTTGCATAGTCAATGGCATCTGATACCATAGAGGGCCAGTAGTAGCCCATACGTCGAATACGATCCTGTAGCTTAGGACTAGGCTGATATGCTCCACAAATACCATCATGAACTTTGCGTAATATCTGCTTTGCTTCATCACCGGCAAGACATCGCAAAAGTAATCCATCAAAAGTTCTTCGAAAGAGAGTTTTGGTGGTATGATTATAATAGAATCGAAGCGATCGGCGACGAATACTTATAGCTTCCTTAGGATCTTCTGGCAATATGTCATATACTATAAAATTGATGAAAAGTGCTCTCCAGTCTTCACTAATGACATTGACTTCAGTTGAATTACTGAATTCAATATTATGGTTGTTTTCAATACAAAATAGTTTTCTATTAGAGATAACAACCATTTGTTGTCTTTTGACTAGAACTGTCAATACCGCAGCTAGGTTAGCTAAGGCATCAGCTTCTGTATTACATGCTCGACGTACATGTTCGATGAAGAAACCTTTAAACGAAGAAGATATTCTGATTGCTGCTTTATAGTATGGTACTAGATCTTGATATCGAACTTCATATATGCCTCTAACCTGATTAACAATCAACTTAGAATCACCATATAATTCGAGATATTCAATATCCAGTTGTTTGGCTAATTAGAGTCCAATAAGAAAGACATTGTATTCTGCTAAATTATTGGAGCACGATTCATCTAAGGAATAAGCTCTCTGAACCGTTAATCCATTTGGTGAAACAAGAACAATTCCTACTCCAGCAACAAGGGTGCCTCCGGGTCCAATTCTAGAAGCTCCATCGAAGAATAAACGCCAAGTAGGAAATTCTTCTGAGATCATATTTAATTCTAATGTTTCATCTGAAATCTCGTCATAGAGTTTAGATATTTCAGGCACAGGATGAGCTGCTAAGAAATCAGCTAGTGCTTGGCCTTTAACAGACTTTTAGGGAACATAGACCATATCATATTGTGCTAATAATGTAGCCCATGTAGCAAGCCTAGAATTGAGTGTACTGGACTTCTTCATTAAGATCCGAAGAGGATTGACTCGGGAAATAACATGAATAGTTTGGCCGATGATGTAATGTCTTGTCTTTTGAACGGCGAACATTAAGGCTAAATATTCCTTCTCCACCGGACTATAACGATGTTCAGCTCCAATCATCGTTCGACTAAGGTAGTAAATAGCTTTTTTATGACCTTCCTTGTTCTTCTGAGCCAACAACGCTCCCAATGAATAGTCCATTGCCCGGACATACATCAAAAAGGATATTCCTGAGATCGGTGGCACTAGGACCGGTGGACTCATTAAATACCGCTTTTTATCATCGAATGCTTGTTGACACTCTTCAGTCCAAACAAAAGATATACCTTTCTTCATTAACTGAGTAAATGGTCTGCAACGTTCAGATAAATTTGAAATAAACTTCCTAATGTACGCAAGTCGACCTTGGAATCCTCGTAGCTCTTTTAGGTTGTGTGGAGGACGCATCTCTTGAATGGCTTTGATCTTCTCGGGATCAACGTGTATACCCTTAGAGGTAATATCGAATCCAAGAAATTTGCCACTAGAGACACCCATGAAAGACTTGGTGGGGTTCATTTTGAATTAATGCTGGCGCATTAGATTGAAAATAGTTCTTAAATCTTGAATGTGATCTTCCTTCAGACGACTTTTGACAGCAATATCGTCAATATAACAATCGACAGTCTTTCATAAATGATCTCGAAAGATAGTACTCATAGCCCGCTGGTAAGTTGTACCGACATTCTTACGACCAAAAGGCATGACTGTATAACAGTATACTCCACGAGGAGTACGAAATAAAGTATGTTTTTCATCTTCAGGATTCATTCGAATTTGATTATATCCAGAAAACCCATCCATGAAAGAGATTCGTTCGAATCTACGCGTATTATCAATCATGACATCGGTAATTGGAAGAGGGAATCCATCTTTAGGGCAAGCATCATTGAGATCCCAAAAATCTATGCATACTCGAACCTTTTCGATTTTCTTCAAAACTGGTACAACGTTGGCTACCCAATCAGGATGCTGTTCTTCTCTGATAAAACCGTAAACTATAAGCTTTTTGACTTCATCATCAATTGTATCCATCATTTCAGGCTTGAATTGCCGTTGTTGTTGTTTGACTGGCTTGGCATTCGGCAATATGTTAAGTTTATGAGTTGCGACTTGAGGATCTAATCCCAGTATATCTTCATAACTCCAAGCAAAAATATCGATATATTCACGAATGAGGTGAATTAGATCTTGTTTATCATCCTCAGGGAGATTCTTGCTAATAAAGATTGGTCGTGGCACATCTTTCTCTCCAACACCGATCTGAATTATTTGATCCTCAATAGGCAGTTCTCGTTGTTCGAAATGGAGTTCCTACTGATTGTCCATCCTTTGTGCCCAAAGGTCCACTTTAGGAGCTTCCTCAATGTCATCTTCATCATCTTCCGAGAATTGAGAAGACACCTTGTTAGAAGATATTGTTACCCTATGAACATGACCAATGCTAGTATTAGAATCCCATGAAATGGAATCAGAAGAGTTAGATCATTTATCTTCATCGGATTCGGAAGGTTCTGGCGTTGGAAGTGGTGAAGTATAACCTAATCCCCGCTTCGCTTTAATGTAGTATTATTGTGATTTTTCCTTTTGGAACAGAAATACGAATAGGAGTTTGCATTCCTTTGCCGCTATTGAGACCAGTTCTAAAATCATAGCCCATTTTACGGATGATTGCCTTAGATTGTGGACTATAGCGACGTAACTGTAACCTTCCTGTATCATCCTCGTTATCATTATCAAGCATAATTTTTTGTTCTTCTCATTTATTAAAAAGTATAGGTATTTCATCTTTCTTTCGAGACGGTACTAAGAAGTACGATTCTTGTATTGAATCCAACGATACCACATTTTGTAATGATGATACGACTCCTATTGTAAGTGGTTTAAAACTATCTAGCATGTCCAAATAATATTGAGTATAATAATAGACATCATTATACTGCAAAGGAGATGCTTTATTGATTTTTACACCATCATTTACAACAGGACCTTTAGCCTTAACATGCTTAGTCAGATTGATAACTAGAGGGGGAAAAGAAGAGCGAGAAGGAGGAGAAGGCTTCTTACGATGAAGGTGGTTACAAGCGGCTCAGAAGAGGTGAGCTCCCTTTGTTCCAGACTAACACCAGGAGGGTGCTTCTTGTAAGATGGAAGATAGATAGTCAGTGGTTTGGAAGACTGAGGACAGAAAGTGCATCCTTTGACCGGAATCACCAGAGTATCATTCGACACGCCTTTCTGTTCTTCATCTGTATCTATTGCCAGTACTACCTTCATGAATTCCTCTTTGTACATGCGAGAGTCGTTGCAGTATGCTTTAACCCCTTTGAAATGATTCAAGTCTGCAACTTCTTTCTGGAATTCTCCATTACCATCCACATATTTGAAATATTGGTGGAGAGTAGAAGGTACAATATTGTGTTCATGGAGGAACGGTCTTCCCAGCAAAGCATTGTATGAGCCATGATTATCAACCTCATAAAAAGTTACCTTAGTACGAAGATTGCCAATTTGAAGTTTGAGGTGTATCTTCCCCAAAGGTTCACTTCTTTCTTGATTGAACCCTAAGATGGTAGTGATAGTTATAGAAAGATTATGCACTGGGATCTTTAAAGCATCCAGCAATGATTTTGGCATGATACTAAGAGCAGACCCTGGGTCAATCAGAATACGATCGACTTTCATGGTGTCCGCATATCCCGTGTAATAAAGAGGACGATCATGATGATTATCTTCTAAAAGCATGTCATCTTGTGTAAAAGTAATGTTAGGCATTAATTCAAATACACTATAACAATGTATACAGCTGATCGGCTCTTTTTTAGGCTTTTCAAGAAAAGCAAGACAAGCATCAACCTGCCTCAAAGCCTCACTTAATGTCTCTCGAGTTTCTTTTGAGAGACGTAATAGTTCAAAGATTGACAATCTTGCTGGGGTATTGGCTAATTGAGCCAATATGTCAAAATTATATGGCTTTTCAAGTCCAAGAGATGAGGACTTCTTCAATACTTTGTCAAAATGGACAGGTTGTTTTTCCTTGTCTGCTGATGTCGGTTTGGAATGAGTTGGTTCCACTACCGGCGAGGATGTAGATGTTATATTCTTACCAGAAGAAGATGATGTAGGAGGAACATCAGGAGACGGGGCATGATTCTCTTGAGTTTTGAGATATTTCCGAAGATAAGGTTTCCCAGATCTAGTGTCGATTAGAATTTCTTCTTCTACTACTGGTTCAAAGGATACCATATTGCAGCTCTTAGTTTTAGTTTTGGAGCATCTCTTTTGATTGGAAGAGGAAGGCGCTTCAAAGTCTGCTACCAAATCTGGGTGAATCCACATGATTTCTCCTTTGTCAGTTGAAAGTGGAACAAGACCTTCATTTTAGGGAGGTGGAAGATTTACAATCTCGAAAGTAGCCCTCGGGATACGGACAACACCATCTTGTACAAGTTGTGGTAGAAAGTCACCAAATTGCACAGAAACAACATTAGCTGTTACTGTCTTCTCATCTTGCTGAAGAGTAATCGCTCCAGAGTTGACCATCTCTTAGATTTTGCCTTTGAGCACATAGCATGCTCGAGTTGGATGCCTATAAATCTATGATAAACACAATATTTAGGGTGATCAGTTTTACCTACTTCTTCTTGTCATTTTGCTTTCGGCAGTTGAAGTTTATTGCTTTTAATTAAGCAATCGAAGATGCTCAAAGTATCATCTTCGTCAAAAGAATACTCTTCTTTTGGACAAGGTGCTTTCTGTGGTGGTGCTGATGAAGTGGGTGCCGTCTGAGAAACATTAACAGCTAATGACTCCTTGCCCTTGAGATTGATGGCCAATATTTCTTTACCCTTGCGGTTGTTCTGGCGATTATTACTACCGGTATAGAATGTTCATCTTGGTTAGGATGAGTCATTTGAACTCCCAACTGCTTGAACTTTTTGGCACTAACCTCCGTCGCCTTGGTATTCACAATGAAAGAAGGCTAATCTTAGAATTGTGTGGATCCCATCCACATGCTGATAATAGGCAACAAGTTTGATTTACAAGTGTCTATTGTTACAGCAGATAGGATTCCCAAAGTTATTTTAAGTGCCTCTTTTAATGAAACTTTCTATAGATTTATTGTGCCTCTGTTTAATTTTGATAAGGGCAGACATCGTCATGTCATTGAATCCCTCATAAAACTGTTCCAAGAATATTTGCTGGAAACCAGCAAAAGAAGTGATGCAGCCATCAGACAAACTACGGTACCAGTCGTATGCTGCACCGGCTAAACAACCGACGAACACCCTGGTAAGGAGAGCATCATTTGGCTGTAATTGGTCAGTCATAACTTCAAAATGATTGATGTACTGACTTGGAGAAGTGCTGCCATGAAACAGTATAATGGTGGAAAGCTTGTACTTAGGAGAAAATTGAACCTCTTTCCATTCTGCATGATAAGGTTGTTTTATCCCAAGTTTTTGTAGGCCATCCTTCTGCTTGAAGGCCTCAAACTGAGAGCATAAGAGTTTTAAAGCCTCATTAGCATCTCCTGATGTTTGGAAATTGGTAGGCTGATTTGAATTATTGGGATGAGGAACAGCGTGGTAATTACCACCCAAGCACCAGACTAACTAGGAGCAGCTTGGACTGGTACAGAAGCAACATGAGGAGGTGGTACCCCCAGACTAACATTAACCGGTACCGAAGAAGCTATGAGCTCGGGATTGGTAGCAGGACTTATAACCGATGGCACTGTATGTTGATCCACGATTATAGTGTGCATACTTGTGACCATTTCAGCCATGGTCTTCAGTTTGTCTTCTAATACAGCAATTCGTTGCTCTTGATTGGCCGAACTAGAAGCATCTTGGTCTTGTGTAATGGCATACGCTGCCACTTCTCTTGCCCTTATCGACGAGATAGTTTGCTCAGAACTTTTACTATCTACGTCAAAGTCAAAAAAAGATTCTTCTCCTAAATGAGTAATAGAAAGATCTTGATTGAAGACATCTTGATCCGTATTCTGATCTTTCGATCTGGTATGTTGAAGACCCCTTCACTGGATTCATAGAGTTGTCTTAAATATTGTTGACTCGGATAGCGAGACGTGCCACGCTTTGAAGATTTTCTACCCCCAGTGTCTCGAGAAGTCATATTGCCAGAAGCATATAACAGCTCGTCTTCATCTCCCGTCATAGGTTCAGGAGTTGAAGTATAGTTTAGACGATCGAAGACAGATCATTTAGATGATTGGCAACAACACTTGATGACTACCTCATAAAGGTAGTGGCGATTTGAAGAATGATTTAGAGGTGAGTGAGACGTCTCTGAGATTTTCCATCTTTGTATAAGACGTTCCCGGAGATCAGTTACCACTACAGGACAAGAAGAAGTCAGAGGAACATATTCCTTAATAATATTAGGAATATGCCTTATGTTCTTAAGATGCCTAGTTCCATGAGTGTACAAAGAAGTACTTAACTCATTGGCATAAGTGATTGGGTCCTTCTTTTCAAATTTTTTGTTTCTGGTGCAGATTGACCCTTGGTATAGGATTCTTGCATTTTACTGAGGTTGATACAGATTG
>JANAVB010027038.1:0-38321 GCA_029216955.1 Iris pallida
ACACATATACAATAAATAAACAAGTTAAACAACGCTTAATTGATGGAATCTGAAAAAAAAAACTAAAAGAAACAAATGACATAATAACATACCTCCCAATAAGGTAGCTTGAAAAAGATGGACCTTTTCTTTCATCTTGATAACTCTTCTTCATCTACGTTTTCTTCTTCCTCTTCTTCCTCCTCTGATTCGCTGGCTAAATCCTCACTATCAGAGCCTAACCCAGAACAATCTGTCCTTTTTCTCTGACTTGCAGATTGTTTAAAATTTCCAAAGTCGTTTTTGAAATTTTTCAGGTTTTGAGAAATTTCACGACCAGATAGAATTCTTCCCTTTCTCCCTTGTTCTGCTTTTCCATCAAACCAAGATTTCTTTCCCCTATAACTATGCGTTGGTGGCAGACCCTTTCTATGACACATGTAGACATGTTTTTTGCTGAACTTCAACCACATACTATCTGTATTTTTCCCACAGATAGGACAACCCATTTTACCCTTTACTTTGCAGCCTGCAAGATTCCCATACGCAGGAAAATCACTAATCGTCCAAAGCAGCATTGCCTTAAGAGTAGAAGTCGATTTACTAAAGGCGTCATATGCTAACTCTCCATTGTTCCACAGATGGTTGAGATCTTCTATGAGGGGTTCTAAGTACACATCAATACTTTTACCCGGCTGTTGTGGACCAGGAATCAACAATGTTAGCATGATGTTCTCCTTCTTCATGTATAAATCAGGTGGCAGATTATAGTTTACTAGCAAAAGGCCAGCAACTATACCTTGTATTCTTCATGTTGAATGGATTAAAACCATCTGTGGAGAGGCCAAGCCTCACGTTCCTTCTTCAGCTGCAAAGGAAGGGTATTTGTCATTCATCTGATCCCATGTGACCGAATCCACAGGGTGTCGAAGTTTTCCATCGCTACTTTGTTACAAAAATGCCACCTTAAATTCTTAGCCATTTTCTCAGACCTAAACATTCTTTTCAGCCGTGGGACTATTGGAAAGTACCGTAATACTTTCTGTGGTACACCTTTCTTTACTTGACTAGTGTGCATGTTAGTCTTCCATCTTGAAGCCTTGTATTTTGGACAATTATCGAGCTTCTTGTACTTCTTTCTGAATAGACAGCAGTCGTTGACACATGCATGAATCTTCTCATATCCCATATCAAATGATTTCAGAAATTTCTTCACCTCGTACAGTGATGTGTGCAACACATTATCCTCTGGCAACATATTCGGCAATGTCTCTAACAGATCATTGAAGCTCTTGTCAGACCAGCCATTCTGTGTCTTAAGTCTGAAAAGTGATACAATAGCCGAAAGCTTGCTATGGTTTACACAACTTGGATATAATGGTGTTTCAGCATCTGCAATCTTTGCAAGAAACTCATCTTCTTTCTTGTCCTCACCTTCTGCAATTTCACCCAATTGACCCTTACTAGCTAACTCTTCATCCAAAAAAGCAGCAGCTTGATATAAACCAAGAATCTCATCATTCCAATGACTTAATTTACTTTCACCTTCAACGCCTGAGTTCAGTTCTCCATGATGGTACCAATCAGACCGCATCTTATAAGCCTCATCCATTCCCCTAGTAACAAGATGATCAACTACAACTCTACCTGAGTGTCGATCTATATTACGACAGTCAATACAAGGGCATACAATCATATCAGCGTCTCCCAAAGCCGCAGCCACAGCTCGCACAAAATTTGTAGCACCTCTCTCATAACCAGGATCAGCTCTTCATTTCAGAATTTAAGTTAAAAAAAGAAGAAGAAATAAAGTCTCCAAACCCCTACTGAAACCTAACCTATATAATTAAAGTTTTACCTGCAAAGATGCACCCATGCCTTGTCCACCATTATATGATATAACTTTAATCTAAACCTTTAGTACCATAAGCGCCATATCAGATATAATGATAGAGTATTCCACAACACAAAATTATTCAATATTCAGACCATTTAACAAATAACTCAACCGCTTATAATTACTCAAGCAAAAAAAATTCAAACTCAGTCCAGATCTGTTTAATATATCAAACATATCTCACCATGTTTAAAACCAATAAAACTAAAAGCACGAAACCTAATAAACAACAACAACAACAATATACAAAAATTTAAGACATCAATTAACAGCCTAAGTAATGTAGAAAGATGGTACTAACCTGTCGTGTGATAAAAGCCAAAGAAAAGCTTCAAATTCCCATAATTGCACTTAGCAGTACTTGCAAAAGAAAAATACATAATGAGTCTAAGGTTATGCAAACGTGAAGAACAAATGAAGCTAGAATCCAAAATACAGAACAGATGCATCGCAAGTTTCATATAACAGATTAAGCTATACTCAAAAAATCTGAATTTCCTAAACCAAACAAGTTCATCTCTAATCAGACAGTAACATAAGTATTGGTGTATCCAATTGTTTGAATTTAACAACACAACAAAATGAATATGCATCGCAAGTATCAGACAACAGATTGTTCATTCTATTTATCTATGGCTACAGCTAAATCAATTCCCAAAAACTTTAATGTCAAAATAGAACATTCTTCGCAAATAACATACGCATGCAAAAAAGAAGAAAATTAATTTCGAATCAATACTAAAATCGAGAACTATGAAATTGAAACAAAATCAAATGCATGAAAGCTATGAAATCGAGAACTATGAAATTGAAAGCTATGAAATCGAAACAAAACTATGAAATCAAAACAAAATCAAATGCATGATACAAAACTCTACAATTGAAACTTATAAACCTACAAAACCTAAACAATTGTTATTTAGATTCACGAAAGCTCGAAGGAAGGATGAAAAACATGCCTTCGACAGGGATGGGCGAAATTAGGGCCGACGACAGTGTCAAACCACAGTTTATGAAAGTTGAAAGTTGGCTCAGTCCAAAGCTGAGCTCAACCTGAAACAACCAAGTAAACCCATATTTTCCCCAAAACTGTTTGAATATCAGAGAATAGATCAAATACCAACTGAGAACAATGTCATGAAGAACTAAGAAAACATAAAAAGGGTTCACTGTTGAACCTGAAATGAAACTACAATTGATAACCTGAGATCACACTCCTAATTTGAAACCTGATATGCAAAAACCACTAAACAGTAGACTCAACTCAAAACATCAATACACACAGGCAACCACATATCAACCCATGATACCATCAACTCTGAAAGTTTGTCCTCAACTCCCATAAGCCATAAGCTCATAGCCGGTCCTGCCAATGTCCTAATGGGGTCGATTTTCGGTCCTATTTTTAAAACATTGAAACTTAACCATCCTTCTCCCTTTGTAACTGGAAAGTGGATAAAATATCTTGTATTGTTAATATATATATATATATATATATATATATATATATATATATATATATATATATATATATATATATATATATATATATATATATATATCAAGAGACATGCAAAATTGACTTGTTATATAATCTTTAACCTGACAGGATATGCTGGATGTGCCCTTCCTCTACATAATTGGAGCTTTCATTCCAGCGACAATGATAGCGGTCCTCTACTATTTCGACCACAGTGTAGCATCCCAGCTAGCACAGCAAAAGGAATTTAATTTGAGAAAGCCACCATCCTTTCACTACGACTTGCTTCTTTTGGGTTTTCTAGTACCTCTTCCTCTCCAATCTTCCATGTTCTTGATCCTTATATTTTCTGCCAACTATGACAAATATAAAATTTTCTAACTGTTATTTTTCACATGGCAGACATTATTATGTGGCCTAATTGGAATTCCTCCTTCAAATGGTGTCATACCATAATCTCCCATGCATACAAAAAGTTTAGCTACTCTTAAGCACCAGGTTTGCCCACTGTCCCATATTCAAAAAAATTGGAAAAAAAATGTAGGCTAAACTATCCTAATGGCACACTAATGCATATTAACTTTTTACTGCTCAATTTTAGAAATAAGTTTTGTCAATTTTAAAGTACATCGATATCACTTTAAAAGAACATCTTGTAATACAAGTATTTAAATTGTACTTTTGTACTATAAGATATGTCATCCGGCCCTCGGCCCATGCCGTACAATCTTTTTGAGATGGTCTCGGTGTGTTTCAAAATCGATGAAAGGTGATTAATTCAAAAGAGCAATTTATGAAGTTGAGTTGCAAAAATTGAGTAGTAAAAAGTTAAGAGTAAAAACGTGGTCGTTGGGATGTATATAATTTAGGGTTATTTAGTAACCTGGTCTGATATAATAGTAAATATTAGGGTTTGGATTTCGAAAATGAGCGGCGTTAGGATTTGGATCTCCAAATCAATGTTCATGTAGACAAATAAACAGTGATTTGGAGACCCAAATCCTAACACCGGTCATTTTCGAAACCCAAACTCTAATTTTAACTATTATACGAGACCCTATTACTAAATAACCCTATAATTTATGCTTGTCAATATATCTTTACTGAGCTTATTCATACTGTGCAGCTTCTTCGTAATCGACTAGTAACCACAGCACGCAAAAGTATGGGTCAAAACTCAAGCCTAGATCACACTCCTAATTTGAAACCTGATATGCAAAAACCACTAAATAGTAGACTCAACTCAAAACATCAATACACACAGGCAACCACATATCAAGGCAACCACATATCAACCCATGATACCATCAACTCTGAAAACTGAGTCCAGATTGAAACTCTCTCACATAAGAACTCAAATTCAACTTTCACATCAAAACCAAAATCCAACTAAGAAAACATAATATTATTTTAATATATTATATTATTGGTATCAAACCACAGTTTACTCAAATCTAACTTTCATAAACTGGTGTATCCAATTGTTTGAATTTAACAACACAACAAAATGAATATGCATCGTAAGTATCAGACAACAGATTGTTCATTCTATTTATCTATGGCTACAGCTAAATCAATTCCCAAAAACTTTAACGTCAAAATAGAACATTCTTCGCAAATAACATACGCATGCAAAAAAGAAGAAAATTAATTTCGAATCAATACTAAAATCGAGAACTATGAAATTGAAACAAAAATCAAATGCATGAAAGCTATGAAATCGAGAACTATGAGATTGAAAGCTATGAAATCGAAACAAAACTATGAAATCGAAACAAAATCAAATGCATGATACAAAACTCTACAATTGAAACTTATCAACCTACAAAACCTAAACTTATCAACCAACAAAACCTACAAAACCTAAACAAAATCAAATGCATGATACCAAAATCGAAGGAAGGAAGAAAAATATGCCTTCGACAGGGATGGGCGACCTTCAGGGCGGCGTCGGCGACTCTAATCAGCGGTGTCAGCGACCTTCACGGCGAATTCGTAAGTGTGGTGAGTTTTAGGATTTTTGGAAAAAGAGGGAAACTGAAAGAGGAAATAAAAGAAACCTAAAATAAAATAGGAAATAAAAGAAACCTAAAATAAATTCGTAAGTGTGGTGAGTTTTAGGGTTTTTTGGTCAAGTGTTTGGCGGTATAAGTGTTTTTAGGTTCCCGCTTAATGAAACTCTATCTTAGCGTTTATCAAATGCTATTATAAAGTAACCAAAATATCAAACTTATTTTTTATAGCAGTTCAGCAAAACGTGCTATTACGTTATGCTATCAATGTGCATTTTTTTGTAGTAAAGTTTGGTCTGATTCTGAGACTGTTGATAAAATCACCGTTTTGCGGACCCCACGGTCCCACTCAACGGGTGATTTTGTGCACGGCCCGCCGGAATCCAACTCTGGACATACGGTTGGGTTCGTATCGAAAATCCAGATCCGTAGATATGTAGTTTGACGACTTTAGAGACCATTCACTCTGGCACGCTTTTTGGTGCAAAGCGGGTCCAACAGCGGACATCATTTTTGCCCGAAATTACCGTTTTGCCCATGTGTCCTGAATTGGACTTAAGGACAGGCAATCCTAGCTAATTTGACTATTCTGAGAACATTGATAATGTTTATTTCAGCTTTCGGAGATAGTTTTGATGACTTGGACTTCGTGGTTTATCGGTTGACTATATATTTGTTGGATCTGCGTGCAACCTCCAGGCAAGTATACCTTGCCTTCCTCTACAGTTTTATTTATATGCATTGTATTTCTTTTTCTAGTTTTGATTGTTTATGGACATGTGCTTTTCGTATTATATTCTTTTGAGTTGTTTTCATTGCATATAGCCGTGTTCATGTTTGGTCTTGTGGTTCACACTTGGAGTTTCTCGTCAGTACCTTGCTTGAGTCGTGTCATAGAACGAATACGTGTAATTGAACTGCTAAATCCTTGATATTGTTTTCTTGACACCAGAGAGTCCACACTCGGGACGAGGGTGTTTTTCTTGATCTGTTTACATCCGTGAGTCGACACGCGGGACGAGGATGTCGATTATTTGCACCAGAGAGTCCACACTCAGGACGAGGGTGTCGATTTGACTTGCACCAGAGAGTCCACACTCGGGACGAGGATATTTACATCAGAGAGTCCACACTCGGGATGAGGATGTAGTACTTACACCAGAGAGTCCACATTCGGGACGATGGTGAATTGACGTGAACTAACCAGAGAGTCCACACTCGGGATGAGGGTTAGTACTAACCAGAGAGTCCACACTCGGGACGAGGGTTAGTGCTTAGTTCAAATCCGTGAGTCCATACTCGGGATGAGGGTTTGGTTCTTCCATTGATCTTGTGTTTCGTTCATCCGGCAGTTCATTTACGCGTAGTTGTTCTAGTGTTCGTGTTCGTGTTCATAGTCATTTATCGTGTTCCTATTTTCTTATTTATTTTCTTGTGCATGATAAAACTGTTAGATAGGCATGTATATTATGTATCTTGCTATGTCCTCTGAGGACCTGATGATCTCTTCAGGTTTAGCGATTGCATGAAGTTAGCTAGTAGTTCGGGATGGCGGAGGATTTGCGATTCTTGTGGGATTCAGATATCATTATTATGTTTGTTATCCTTTCGTGCTTTACATTCCTTATCATGAAATATTCTGTTTATTGATTCAGTTTAGAGACTTGTTATTTTTTTTGGAGTCTCATCGGACATATATGCTAGTGGGCTGCAGACCACAACCCATAGTGTTCATTCATATTTAATATTCTTATTGTTGATTGAGATATAGATTGTTTTGGCATGATTTGGCAGTATACCAAAGCCTTTACAGCATTTACGTATTCGAGTCGGGCTGGAGTCCGCTTGATGCGTAGCTGGCTTGCTCACAAACTCGCGTCCGAAAAAGCGGGTACGGGTCGTGACAAGTTTTTTTGGTGGCCCATGCAGGTCAGAGCATATCGTACCGGTTACGTAACTGTACTGGTACGAGCCTGCGACAATGACTGAACCTTAGAAATCTCAATCCACTCTGCCTTTAAAATTCTTCTAGAAATTCTCTACGTCCTTGAAAACTCCATATTTGCTCTCGATTATACTTCCTTGCTTTCTGTACCATTGATTCTCGTCCATTTTATTTCGAGGTGACGAATGATCGTGCTGTTTAGAATTCATCAAAATTTCTTAAATTATAGTATAATATTGCATGATTATTGAGTTTTGGTTGTTTATAGATATGAAGGATTATAGTTGCCATATGCCTAGATATCTGTCGGTAGAATTGCTAGCAACTAGTTAGAAGATCAGAAGACTTTAGTGACCGTGTTTTGAGGAGTAGTATGACCAAAGGTGGGTAGAAGTCCGCAATATTCGGAGTGATAAAATGACTAGAGAAGGTCATAAAATATTTTGGAGAAATTAAATTTGAGGAGATTAAGGAAATATTAGACTTTGATTTTTAGGAATAATTATGAATTCGAATTTCGAGGATGAAATTATTTTAAGGTGGGTAGATTTGTAGCCTCCCTTCTCGAAAAAAATTTGAAATATTTTTTCATTATTGATTTGATTTTGTTTTGTTTATTCATTTTTTGTACAATTCATCCATTCATCCAATTAGCCATTGATTTCATTTATATTTGAACTTGTGCAAAATCTACTTATTTTCTAAGTGGGTGATATGTGATAGCCATTGGAGGTTTTATTTTCAAATTCTTAAGATTAATGTACATATTGTTGCAAAACAAACTTTAGAAATGTTTATAGAATGAAATAGTTTCCCATATTTTGTTTCCATATTGCTTTGTAATGTCAAAGTCCTATCCTAGTAACAGGCATCTCTTTATATTGGTTCTGGTGTCGGTCATTGGTTGTTTTTTTCAAGTATTATTAGATTACAACCATCATGCGCACTCCAATTTGCACATGCATTTGTGCTTGCGTGCTTGTCTATTGCTGCCTGGCGAATTCTACATTGTTCTCTTTTATATGGACGAATTCGAGCATCCCAGCCCAAGCCCGCACATGCCAAACCGAGCCCACGAGGTTTCTTTCCTCATGTGCATATATATATGATACATGAAAACCCTAGCCGCTAACTCAAACACACACACCAGCCCCTCCACCTTTTCCTATATCCTGTGTTAGCCTCGCTCGTCCCGTAACTACCATCAAAGAATGTCCCCGGCGTCTGGGTAACCGTACCGGCCGAACATACGTACAACTAGATGTTTCCCCGGCCAGTCGTTCGCCGTCCGCAATCTGGTGCAGGCCGATGTACACCAATCCTCCGGGGACCGGCAGGAGCAGCCATGGCATTATGGTAGCCCGCGCCTCCGCACGCGAGCCCTGGCCAGAGCGGGTTGCCAAGTGATCTCGCGGCTCTGGCTTCCCGACGACCCACGTCGGGCAACGGGCAACGGGCAGACTTTCGCCTTTGCCCGCAGGACCTCGCCAGCACCGGTCATGACCCATGCCCCCCATCATTTCGGTCGACGACGTCAGTCATCGCACGGAGTAGTAGCAACCGGTGCAACCCACCATGCATGCCGGAGCCATCGGAAACCAACTACAGAGCCAGCCTCACTCGAATCCGAGGCCCCGACGAGGCAACCATGATCCAGTCTCCATCGTGAACCACCATCAACCACTCGGACGACTTTTTCTTGCACAGCCCAATCCAATGCCATCCGTCCCATGGCCGCGTGTGCCTCTCAAACGCTGTCCAACTGCTGGGACCTCCACGCGAGAAAGAGGAGATATACGCGAGGAAGAATAGGAGGAAGCAGCAGAAATGGTGATGCAAAGAAGAAGATTTCGGTTGAAATACTGAGGTGTTGGGCCCAGTTTATAAGGAAAGAAAAGGTTAGTTTGCATATAAACCCTTCTTAAAGTACTTATTATAACTTAAGCCAATCACTATGAATCATGCACGTGGGACACAATGGTCACCATCCACGTTAGTAGGAAATATAGGAAGAAGTTGTACACAACAGCTCATATCTTCAACTTTACTTTGACAAATTTGCTCATAAGTCCCTCTAATACAATTTAAATGCCACCTAATTAGTTCAAAGTATAAAAGATGCTTGTGTAAATAATGTAGATATATTATAGATAACTAACCAGTCCGAATCTCATATTAAAATAATAATAATTTATGAATATTATATTATTATATACAATTAAACAATGTATATATTTACATTTGGAGTAATGTCTTATAAATTTATTTTAGGCAGTTGTGAAACTTTTCCATCACTTTGTGTACGTTCGTCAGATCGAGACGAAACTTGCGCCAACAGTACCGTATCATTTTTCTGGTCCTGTATGCCAAGTTTGGTCTGATTCTGAGACTATTGATAAAATCACCGTTTTGCGGGCCCCACGGTCCCACTCAACGGGTGATTTTGTGCACGGCCCGCCGGAATCCAACTCTGGACATACGGTTGGGTTCGTATCGGAAAACCAGATCCGTAGATATGTAGTTTGACGACTTTAGAGACGATTCACTCTTGCACGCTTTTTGGTGCAAAGCGGATCCAACGGCGGACATCGTTTTTGTCCGAAATTACCGTTTTACCCATGTGTCCAGAATTGGACTTAAGGACAGGCAATCATAGCTAATTTGACTATTCTGAGAACATTGGTAATGTTTATTTCAGCTTTCGGAGACAGTTTTGATGACTTGGACTTCGTGGTTTATCGGTTGACTATATATTTGTTGGATCTGCGTGCAACCTCCAGGCAAGTATACCTTGCCTTCCTCTACAGTTTTATTTATATGCATTGTATTTCATTTTCCAGTTTTGATTGTTTATGGACATGTAATTTTCGTATTATATTCTTTTGAGTTATTTTCATTGCATATAGCCGTGTTCATGTTTGGTCTTGTGGTTCACACTTGGAGTTTCTCGTCAGTACCTTGCTTGAGTCGTGTCATAGAACGAGTACGTGTAATTGAACTGCTAAATCCTTGATATTGTTTCCTTGACACCAGAGAGTCCACACTCGGGACGAGGGTATTTTTCTTGATCTGTTTACATCCGTGAGTCCACACTCGGGACGAGGATGTCGATTATTTGCACCAGAGAGTCCACACTCGGGACGAGGGTGTCGATTTGACTTGCACCAGAGAGTCCACACTCAGGACGAGGGTGTTTACATCAGAGAGTCCACACTCGGGATGAGGATGTAGTACTTGCACCAGAGAGTCCACATTCGGGACGAGGGTGAATTGACGTGAACTAACCAGAGAGTCCACACTCGGGATGAGGGTTAGTACTAACCAGAGAGTCCACACTCGGGAAGAGGGTTAGTGCTTAGTTCAAACCCGTGAGTCCACACTCGGGATGAGGGTTTGGTTCTTCTATTGATCTCGTGTTTCGTTCATCCGACAGTTCATTTACGCGTAGTTGTTCTAGTGTTCGTGTTCGTGTTCATAGTCATTTATCGTGTTCCTATTTTCTTATTTATTTTCTTGTGCATGATAAAACTGTTAGATAGGCATGTATATTATGTATCTTGCTATGTCCTCTGAGGACCTGATGATCTCTTCAGGTTTAGCGATTGCATGAAGTTAGCTAGTAGTTCGGGATGGCGGAGGATTTGCGATGCTTGTGGGATTCAGGTATCATTATTACGTTTGTTATCCTTTCGTGCTTTACATTCCTTATCATGAGATGTTCTGTTTATTGATTCAGTTTAGAGACTTGTTATTTTTTTTGGAGTCTCATCGGACATATATGCTAGTGGGCTGCAGACCACAACCCATAGTGTTCATTCATGTTTAATATTCTTATTGTGGATTGAGATATAGATTGTTTTGCCATGATTTGGCAGTATACCATAGCCTTGACAGCATTTACGTATTCGAGTCGGGCTGGAGTCCGCTTGATGCGTAGCTGGCTTGCTCACAAGCTCGCATCCGAAAAAGCGGGTACGGGTTGTGACAGAAGAGTTAGGAGACAACATATGCACCAATGCTGAGGCGTATTCTTTGGATGATGTAATCCCTCGGGATAAAATTTCATATTTTATTAAAAGAAAGTTGTCTTTAAATTATTCTTGTGCACACTGGAACACTATGTATTTCTTAGATAACGCTGTGTATATATTGTAAATACAAGTGACAACTGCTAATCTTGCAAGCTGAGTTGCCCATTCTCGAGATGCTTACTTCTTGGTTCCAGCAAGGAAGAAAGATGAGGAACCCATCATCTTCGGTCGAGTAGAGCATCATCAAAGACTTACGCCCACAGAGCCAGAGCCTGATAATGGTAAGATGTGGCTCTACCGTTACACTACTCAAGCTAAACACCTCATCCAGAAAATGGGATACGACTTGAACAGCAACAGAGGACTGAACTATGGCAAAGGTTGATGCCTTTCTTTACGGTTTTGTGCTCCAAAGGAAAAGTCTCAGAACTACTACCAGTGAACTCGCTGGGGGTTGGGTTACGTTACACCTTCAACAACTTCGAAGAGTTCATAACTGGAGGTCATGGTGCATTCTCACACCTCTGATTCCTCAACCTAGGACTCTGATACCAGTATCGGCCAAGCCTTCTAGAAGATACAGTTTTTTAATATGGTCTCTACAGATCCCTCAATTGAAGAGGAAGACCAGATGCTCAAATTTTTTGAAGATGAACCCTGGACTCAACACCTAGGATCCCAATAGGAGTGGCATTTCGAACAACGAGAACCTTCCACTAAAGACGAGGTCGTCTAAGTCGAGCTAGGAGATGAGGCTTCCCCTAAACCCATCTTCATTAACAAAAGCTTGACTGGAGAAGACAGAGAATCTCTGATACAGCTGATCAGAGAGTACATCGATGTCTTTTTTTGGAGCTATGAAGACATGCCAGGTTTAGACCCGCATATTATAATGCACTGACTCAACATCCTGCCCAATGCTAAACCTGTCAAACAGCAACAATATCGCTTTTGTCCCAACATCATGGATGCTATCGACAAACTTATAGAGAGTGGTTTCATTTGCGAAGAGCAACATCTAGACTGGGTGGCCAACATTGTTCATGTTACTAAAAAGAATGGAAAGATTCGAGCCCATATAGACTTCAGGGACCTTAACTCAGTCTATCCAAAAGATGAGTTTCCTCTCCAATTACCGACATAATGATTGACAATACTTGTGGCATTGAACGCATGTACTTTATGGACGAGTTCTCAGACTATAACCAGATCAAGATGTTCCCTGAAGATGAAAAACATACATTATTTCGGACTCCAAAAGGAATATACTGTTATATAGTAATTCCTTTCAGATTGAAAAAATACATGAGCAACATACCAGCGGGATATGAGTACCATATTTTGTAAACACCTTCAAAAAATGGTAGAATGTTATTTTAATGACATTGCCGTTAAGAGCCAAAACAAATCCATCCATCTGGATGACTTGAGGATAATGTTCGACTTGATACGGACACATCGACTGAAGATGAACCCAACCAAGTCTTTCCTGGGGGTTTCCAATGGTAAGTTCTTGGGTTTCATCGTTACGGCCAAGGGTATTCACATTGACCCTGAGAAGACCAAGGCCATCCTAGACATGGCTCCCCCAAAGAATCTTCGCAAGCTTTGGGGCCTGTAAGGATGCTGGGCATACATCAGAAGATTTATATTAAATCTCTCTAGATGATGCCAACCCTTTACTAAACTGATGAAAAAAGAGTTTCTTATGTCTGGACCGAAGAATGCCAGCATGCATTCGATGAAATCAAGAAGTACCTCACTAGCCTTCTAGTACTTGTAGCACCTGTCACATGAAGGCCCTTTCTACTGTATGTCAAGGCCATGGACCATTCTCTCGGTGCTTTACTAGTCCAGAGAAGAAATAAAGGCCACGAACAAGCAATCTACTATCTGAGTAGAACCATAATTAGTGCTGAGCATCGTTATAATCCTGTGGAGAAGGAGTGCCTTCCGCTAGTCTTCGCCATTCAAAAGATGTACTATTATGTGACTGGATAGACAATTTACATCATCTCCCGAGTCAATTCCATAAGAGTCCTCATGACAAAACTAGGGGTGCTAAACTCGCGGTTAGCCACATGGGCAATCCTTTTGACTCCTTATAACATGGTGTTCGTCCCACAAAAGGGAGTTAAAGGGCAAGCATTAGCCGATTTCCTGACGGCACATCCTGTATCAAAAACATCGAAGCTCTATGACGGTATTTCTGATGAGGTCTTAGAGTCAAACGTGGTCTCAGACAATCCATCTGGCGGATGTTTTCTGACGGTGCTTCAAGAACAGGACCCAAAGGCGAGATCATCGCAGGGGTCGGAGTCATTCTTATTACTTCTGACGACCTAGTCATCTATCGTGTATATTCTCTCATGGATACATGCACCAATAATGTTGCTGAGTATAACGCACTCATCATCGGTCTCCAGCTTGCTAAACAGTTGGTGGTCGACTACATTGAGGCCTACGACAACTTGAAGCTGATTATCAACCAGGTTTGAGGGCAATATAAGGTTCAACACGAAGATCTGATCCCTTACCATCGGGCAGCAATCGATATCATTTCTACCTTCACAGGATTCTTTATAGAACATGTACCTCGATTGCAAAACTTGGGGGCCAATGCCCTCGCCAGTCTTGCCGCCTCTCCGGCAGCTCCTATCGGAACTCAATACTCCATCGCGGTAATGGGTCGAGAGTTGGTCTGTCCAAAGAACAACCTGCAAACGTGTCTAAGCTACTCTGTATAGGAAGACACTAATATTGACGTTCGAGACTAGTGATTCCCGTTCATAGACTATACACTTTACAGAATCCTACCCGAAGACCTGAAGGAAGCCACTTCTATCAAGAGGCATTTGCTCCGGTTCTTGTATGACACCGCTACTAAAATACTATATCGTCGTTCATATGATAGACTTCTCCTGCGGTGTCTATCCAATGACGAGATAAAAGAAGCACTCCGGGAGGCACACGATGGTACCTACGAAGCCCACTAGCCTGGGCCTAACTTACAAGACTGACTACATCGCATGGGCTACTACTGCCCACTATAATGGCAGACGCCATAGAATATGCTAAGAAGTGTCAGGTATGTCATTTGCATGCCTACTTCATCCACCAACCTTTTGAGTTCTTGCACCCCACTGTCGTCGCCTGGCCCTTTGAAGTGCCAGGTATGTCATTATCGACTATTTTTCCAAGTGGGCGGAAGCAGTGCCTCTGGTAGAGGTGAAAACCTCGAACGTGATCAGCTTTGTTAAGCATCACGTCATTTACCGCTTCAGAGTTCCTCGAAGGGTTATCCATGACAATAGCCCTCAGTTTGTGAGCCATGTATTCCAACGGTTCTGTGGTAAAAATCGGATACAGAATGTAGTGTCAATGACCTACAATCCTGCAGCAAATGGACTAGCCAAGCCATTCAACAAGACGATCGTCAAATTGCTCAAAAAAGTCTTATCTTCCAATAAACGCGACTGGAATGAAAAACTCGACGAATGTCTATGGGCTTATCGTACGACCATTTGGACACCTACTGGCAACATGCCATTCTCCCTCTACGGGAACGAGGCAGTACTTCTCCTGGAAATTTAGACTTCATCTCTACGGGTAGCCGTCAATTACCAGCTGACAGTCGAAGACAATCAACACCGTCGGCTACAGAAGTTGAAACGTTGGACAAAAAACGTCTACTAGCTCAATAAAGTATCGAACTCTATCAAGCTTGTATATCCGGAGCCTTCAACAAAAGGTCTGGAAAAGAATATTCCAAGTAGGTGACCTCATCTTATCAGTTCGAAGACCAATGGGGATGACTCACAAGACGGCTGGAAAGTTTGATCCCAAGTGGGAAGGACCATTCGTCGTAGAGATAATCTATTCCAATGGTGCTTACCGGCTGGCCAAACCTAACGTCGATTTGCTAATGATGCCGATCAATGGTAAATTCCTAAAAAAATACTATGTCTGAAGCAAAAAACAACATATATTTCCACAGTCCTTATGAATGTTGATGAATTCTATTAACGAGTTCATCCCTTTCCTATTTCTCCAATAGAAAACACTCCATGTCCATATTATCTCTGAGCTGTTTTTCTATTCCCTAACAAAGTTCTTGCCTACCATGTCTATGTTACCTCCGAGTAGACATTTCTTCCATAACAAACCTCATATTTTTATGATTATCTATAGAATATTTTATGTCTATATTACCTCTGAGTCATTCTATACACCCGTAGAATCTATTCCTACCATGTCCATATTACCTATGAGTAGACATTTCTTCCATGACAAACCCCGTATTGTCATGATTATCTATAGAACATTTCACGTCCATATTATCTCTGAGTTGTTCTATACACCTGTAGAATCTATCCTTGCCATATCCATATAACCTGTGAGTAAAAAAAAAAATTCTATCACAAAAATTCTGTGTTTACCATGTCTATATAACCTATGAGTAAACACCCTATCCCCAGTGGAGTAACTTCTATCTCCTCATGTTATATTACATCTGAGAGAATTCTCATTATTGTACAAGAATGTTCACAGTAAATGGACAAGTAAAGAAGCAAAACTAAAAATTTCCATTCACAAAATGGAAAAGTTCTTCTTTTTTTGCTACAAAAGGGTCTCTCAAAAACAGGGACAAAAAGACAAAGGACATCAGTATTGTGATGACCGATACATGAGTTCTTCCAATCGACTCCTTAAAAGGGTAACCTGGGGCCCGACCAACTCTTTGGCTCGGCGCAATGTTTCTTATCATCGGGCGGCCTCATCCTCAAGCTGGGACAAACTTTGGTGAACAAGATCAAACTCTGCCTGATGTTCGACATCACAAAATGTTATACAAACTTTTTATTTACTGAACTTGAAAAATGGTACAGTCGATTCCTATGCGAGGAAACTTAAGTACAAGAATTCTGGGAAAGCATGACGGTGGAGATCGAGCACTGCAGTGGCTCCTTTACTCCGTTGATGATCTGACGATGAGTTGGACTTGCTTTGGTTTTCTGGTACCTTTGATGGAACTCTAGGATTACCGATCAAGAGGATGTCGGAGTTTAAGACTTCTAAGCTCTGTCTTTGGCCTTCTGCTTCTTTTCTCTCTGTGTGTGTCCTCCTTCTTTTTTGTTGAAGGGAAAACTCCTTCTATTTATAGGGGAAAGGGGGGCACATATGCGATGTGCACTCGGATTTGAGATATAAAGGAATATGCTGTTATTGCATTGTATGGGCTTCTGCTGAGCTGACACGTGGCGGACTTCATGATTCTCCTCTATCGAGATCTCGAGTTGTTATCAAAATAACAGAAGGAGATGACACGTGTCGCGTGTCTATTGCTGGGAATCCTCTGTTCAGATGAAGCCGAGTAGATCTTGGATTTCATCTCAGAGTAGGATTCTGTTTGAACTTCAGAAGGCTATCGGTTTAAACAAATTGACTTGATACGACCTTTATCAAAAGAGAAAACTTCATCCTTATCTAAGTTTTAAACCAATTGATAAGACATTTGCACTTATCAATATGATCAACCTCTGTCCTATTTTTTAGACTGGCAGTTTAAACAAACCAATTGGGTGGGACCATGCAACCTATGCCTCTAGCGAGGTCTTAGTGTTGTTGTATTTCTGGTGCGATGAGTAGACTATTCTTCTGGAGACAACGGAGCCTCTGCAATTTCAGGCGACAAGTGGACTATGTTTCGAAGATAAGGGATCCTTTGTGCGTTTGAGCGATGAGTAGGCTGTGTTTCGAGTGGTAAAGTCATTGTGCTTTAGGGCGACGAGTAGGCTGTGCTTCAGGCTAACGAGGTTACTGTACTTTTGGAGCGGCAGGCGAACTTGTGTTGGATGCACTGGTGTTTCCCAAGTCTTTGATAAAGGGGGTTGAGCTTCTGGGTCGAAGCAAAGGTATGCGCCATTGAAGCTGGAATGATGTGAAGTCATCACCCGTCAGCGCCTCCTTCTGGCGCAGGATTGTAGCTGCGCTTCTGGTTTGAAGAAGCTAGCTTTGAAGTCTTCTTTAAGAGCAACTAATGACATCTCTTTAAGGAACGACACCCTCTTAATTGCCACCATTACTTGGACAATTTCAAGGTGTCTTTTAATGGTCTAAGACTTAGTCGAATGAACCTATTTAATGGGGTTTATCATGCTGAGTCGTATTTTCATCCCATTAATGTAGGAATTTTGACCGACGGCCCCGTGGCCTATGTCTTGGACCACTCCCGTCCTATATAAAAGGGGAGTTTCTTCCAAAGAGTCACGTCTTCCTTTTTTGTCCTTCAATACTATGCTGGATCCAGACTTAGCTTCGAGCAACCATTGGCCTTGTCTGAGTCAAATTTTGGTTGAGGATCCCTTCGTTCAAAGGAGCTGTGCCTTCATAGAAGAACTGCTGATGAGCTTCGAAATGTGCTGGAATGCTTCTCATGGGGAGTTCGAACCTGAGCGACATCTTGGAGGTCTTGGAGGTCCTGACGACTGAGTTCGATCTGGTTGCCAACATGAAGTATCGCAGGTTATGCTCTGCCCTGCTTATTGGCGACTGAGCACTTTTGTTAGGCTGAAAGAGCCTCAAAAGCTGATGCACTTTTGAAAAGGGCCTCATATCGTATTGTGGACGGAATTCTCTCTCGAGCCAATAGCTGCTTCAGGAAGAGCTACACGACTGAGGGGGGTGCTGTGGTGGCAGACTTTATGGCGACTGTATTTACATCTTCTATCTACAGTCCCTCCTCTCATGACGTTTACACTGTGAAGATGAACCCCAGCATAGATCCGTAGGAGTTTTTAGTTTAGCATATGTAATCACAAATACTTTGTAACAGATCCTTGTAATTAGGAAGTCTTCTTTTATGTAATCGTGATGAATTTGTAATAGACTCTTGTAGCCATGATTTAATAAAAAGAACTTTTCTTGAACTTTTCATCTGTTTTTTGTGAGTTTGTCTTTTTTGTTGGCGTGCTTGACCGCCTGCACTTCTGTGAAGCTGGGTTGGCAGCGAGAGCACCAACCTGTGCTGTTCGTCATCTACATCTTTGTGAAGATGGGTGGGTAGCAAGAGTACCCACCTGCGCCTTGTGTCACCCAACACTTTTTAATAGACCCCATTCAAAATGCCCCAAACTTGAGTCAAGCTCGGGATACTTTGAAAAGAAGCATGACATGTGTTTCTTTGTAAGAAAAATGTCCATCACGTCTGCTGCCAGGCTGACGTCATGCTTGGGCTTCAACATTAAATACCTCAAGCCGTCGCTTCTTTAAGTTTTGATCATGACTCCTCATTTCTTGTGAACGTTTATCATGACATTTTTCTGAACCCACATCATTTTGAGGGTTTACGAAGCGTCTTGTCTTCTTTTGTTGATGTGGCACGGCTCTGTGAGCACCTACTAGAGGGTGAGGGCTTCCACTGGTATTGCTTGTCTTCATACGTAGTATTTCTTCAAGAAATTGCCATTGATTGGTATCATGAGTAAGTCATATTAGATTTGGCCAGTCGGTAAGTGCCATTGGAATACACCGTCTCTATGACGAACGGTCCCTCCTACTTAGGTTCGAACTTCCTTGTCGTTTTATGAGTCATCACCATCGGTCTTTGAACTGTTGAGACGAGGTCGCCCACTTGGAAGGTTCTTTTTCGGACCTTTTTGTCAAAGGTCCCGAAAATATGAGCTTGGTAAAGCTCGATGCTTTGCTGCACTAGTAGGCATTTTTCGTCCAATGCCTCTAACTCTTCTAGCCATCGGTGCTGATTGTCTTCGTTAGTCAGCTAGTTGGTGGTAGCTACTCGTTAGGACGGGATTTGGATCTCCACGGGGAGCACTGCTTCGCTCCGATAGACAAAGGAGAATGGTGTGCTGCCCGTGGGTGTCCGAACGGTAGTACGGTAAGCCTATAGACATTTGCCCAACCTCTCATTCCAATCGCGTTTGTTAGAAGAGACGACTTTCTTGAGTAGTTTGACGATGGTTTTGTTGAATGCTTCGGCTAGTCCATTAGCCACAGGGTTGTAAGCCGTTGATGCCACATTCTATATCCGATTCTTGTCGCAGAATCGATGGAATACGTAGCTCACGAATTGGAGGCCATTATCATGGACAATCCTTCTAGGAACTCCAAAGCGGTAAATGACGTGGTGCTTGATAAAGATGATCACATTGGAGGTTTTTACTTCTACCATTGGTACCGCTTCCGCCTATTTGGAGAAATAGTCAGTGATGCCGAGGATAAACCGGTGTCCTTTGGAGGAGGGCGGGCTGATCGGCCCGACAATGTCCATTCCCCTTGCCTCAAAAGGCCAAGCGACCACCGTGGGGTGTAGATATTCCGAAGGTCGGTGGATGAAGTCAGCGTGAAACTGACATGTCCAACACTTTTTTGTGTAATCTACGGCATCTGCCATCATGGTGGGCCAATAATAGCCCGTGCGATACAACCAATCTTGTAACTTAGGACCGGGCTGATGGGCTCCGCAGGTTCCATCATGCGCCTCTCGGAGTGCCTCTTGCACTTCTGTCTGGGACAAACAATACAGGAGGAGTCTGTCGTATGAACGATGTTACAGCATTTTGGTAGCCGTGTCATAGAAGAATCAGAGTGAGTGTCTCCTGACGGAGGCCGCTTCTTTTGGGTCTTCATACATGATTACGTAGACTGCATAGTCTAAGAATAGGAATCGCCAGTCTCGAATGTTCACGTCAGTGTCAACTTATACTGCATAGCTTTGACATGTACGTAGAGCATTCTACAAAAAAATAGCTCTCGTTCTATCACTGTAATGGCATATTAGGATCCAAAGGGGGTAGCCAGAGAAGCGGCGAGGCCAGTTAGTGCGTCGGCCTCTAAGTTCTGTAGGCGGGACACATGTTCTATAAAGAACCCTGTGAATGTGGAGATGATGTCGATCGCTGCCTGGTGGTAGGTGATCAGGTCTTCATGTCGAACCTCATACTGCCTTCGAACATGGCTGATGATTAATTTCGAGTCTCCATAGGCCTCAATATAGTCAACCCCCACCTATTTAGCGAGTTTGAGCCCAGTGATGAGAGCATTAACTCTGTAACATTGTTGGTGAATGACTCCATGAGAGAATACACCCGATTGATGACTAAGCCATCGGGGGTGATGAGGATGATCCCAACTCCTACGATGATATCGCCCTTTGGTCATCTTCTTGAAGCACCATCGAAGAAAATATGTCAAACTGAGTTGTCTAAGACCGCATTGGACTCTAGAACTTCATATGGGTTATCATCGTAGAGTTTCGACGTCTTAGGCACATGGTGTGCTGTCAGAAAATCTGCCAGCACTTGGCCCTTGACTGCCTTCTGCGGGACGAACACCATATCATAGGAAATTAGAAGGATTGCCCACGTGGCTAATCATGAGTTTAATGCCCCTGGCTTGGTCATGAGGACTCTGAGGGGATTGATTCTGGACATGACGTGGATCGTCTGTCGGTCACGTAGTACCGCATCTTCTGGATAGCAAAGAGGAGGGCGAGGCAATCTTTCTCAACAGGTTATATCTATGCTCGGCTCCAATGTGGTTCTGCTGAGATAGTAGATCGTCTGTTCGTGGCCTTCACTGCTCTTCTGGGCTAGCAAGGCACCAAGAGAATGGTCCATGGCTCGGACGTATAGCAGAAAAGGCTTTCCTACGACCGATGCTACCAGTACAGGAGGACTGGTGAGGTACTTTTTGATGTTGTCGAACGCGCGTTGGCATTCTTTGGTCCATACAAAGGAGACCCCTTTCTTCATTAACTTGGTGAAGGGTTGACATTTGCTAGAAAGGTTCGTAATGAACCTTCTGATGTATATCAGGCATCCTTGCAGGCCTCGAAGCTCTTAGAGATTCCTTGGAAGAGCCATGTCCATAATTGCCTTAGTCTTCTCCGAATCAATGTAAATCCCCTTTGCTGTGATGATAAAGCCCAAAAACTTGTCGCTGGAAATGTCTATGAAGAAATTAGTTGGGTTCAGCTTTAGTTGATGCGTTCATATTAAATCGAACATAGTTCGTAGATCGTCCAAGTGGTTAGACTTGTCCTTGCTCTTAACGACAATGTCATCAACGTAATACTCTACCGTTTTTCAGAGATGCTTACGGAATATAGTGCTCATAGCCTGCTGGTATGTTGCTCCTGCATTCTTCAATCTAAAGGGCATTTCTGTGTAATAGTATACCCTTTTGGAGTTCGGAACATTGTATACTTCTCATCTTCCGGGAGCATCTTGATCCGGTTGTAGCCTGAGAAACCATCCATAAAGGACATGCGCTCAAAGCCACAGGTGTTGTCAATCATCACGTCGGTGATCAGGAGGGGAAACTCGTCCTTAGGACAGGCTGAGTTGAGATCCCTGAAATCTATGCAGATCCGTATCTTCCCGTTCTTCTTAGTGACTGGGACAATATTTGCCACCCAAGCTGGATGTTGCTCTTCCCAAATAAAGCCGCTCTCAACGAGTTTATCGACTTCTTCATCGATAGCATCCATGATGTTGGGGCAAAACTGACGCTATTGCTGTTTGATAGGCTTAGCATCGGGCGAGATATTGAGGCGGTGCATGGCAATTTGTGGGTCTAAACCCAGCATATCCTCGTAGCTCCAAGTGAAGACGTGGATGTATTCTCGGATAAGCTGTATCAGAGATTCCTTATCTTCTTCTGTCAAGCTTTTGCTAATGAAGATAGGCTTAGAAGAGGCCTCATTTCCCAACTCAACCTGGATGACTTCATCTTCTGTGGGAGGTTCATGTTGTTGGAAATGCCATTCCCATTGAGATCCTAGGCGCTGCACCCAGGGTTCATCTTTGAAGTATTCGAACGTCTGGTCTTCATCCTCGACCGGAGGATTTATGGAGACAATATTAGTGGTCAACATCTTTTTGAAGTCCTGATCGGTACAGGTGTCAGAGTCCCAGGTTAAGGAGTCAAAAGAGTGTGAATGCATCATGACTTCCGTCTCTGAGTCTTCTGAAGTTGAAGTGGGTGTAACATAACCAACCCCCGGCGGGTGCGCTGGTAATAGTTTTGAGCCTTTCCCTTGGAAGCTTGAATCCGTAAGGGAAGGCGCCGACCTTTACCATAGTTGAGTCCTTTGTTGATGTTCAAGTCGTAACCCATCTTCTGGATGAGGTGTTTGGCTTGAGTAGCGTAACGGTAGAGTTGCATCTTGCCGTTGTCGGGTTCTGGTTCTCCTGGAGTTAGTCGCTAAGGATGCTCCAATCGACTAAAGATGATGGGTACCTTCTCATTCTTCCTTGTTGGAACTAGGAAGTAAGAGCCCCGGGAAGGGACAACCTGGCTCGCAAGGTTGGCGGTTGTCACTTATGTTTGTAGCATACATAGAGAGTTGTCTAAGAAATATCTAGTGTTCAACACGCACAAGAGTAATTCAAAGACAACTTTCTATTAATAAAATGAGAAATTTTATCCCGAGGGATTACAACATCTAAAGAGTGCACTTTGGTATCGGCACAGACGTAGTCTCCTAGCTCCTCATCGGTGAGGACTAGGGCTGTCGAGGGAGGAGGAAGAGGACGATTTCCCTTTAGCTTGACCACCAAGGGGGCTACGGTCGGAGGTTCTTGCGCCTTCATGGTTGCCTTTGGGGACCTCCGGGGTAGCCTTATTCATATAGGCTCCTAGCCATCATCTGACATCACCGAGGGCGAAGATGGCGCTTTGCCTCGGAGCTTGACGACGAGGGGTGCTGATACCTTGGGGGTTTTCCCTTCAGTCAAACCTTTAGTGGTTTTTCTGTAATCGCTGCACTTTTTGAGGCCGTCTTTGCCTCGTCGTTGGCATTATTGCTCTCATCGTCCCAATGGACTGACTTGTATAGATCAGCATCCGTACAGTAGGCTTCAAGTCCCCGAAATAGGTCGATGTCAGCGAATTCGGTCTTGATAGTCCCATTGCTAGCTACGTACTTCATGTATTGATGGAGAGTGGAAGGAAAGATCATGTACTCATGAATCCATGGTCGTCCCAACAGCATGTTATAGTTTATGTCAGCATCGATAACATAGCAAGTCACTTTAGTGTGGAGGTCGTCTATTTGGCACTTCAAGCGAATTTTTCCCAGGGGCTCGCTCTTTCCTTTGTTGAAGCTGCTGATTATTGTGTTCGATGCAGTCAGCCGATGCATCGGAATCCTGAGAGTTTGGAGCAAACTCCTTAGGATGATGCTGAAAGAGGAGCCTGGGTCGATGTGGATGCGATCGACTTTAACGGCACCGACATACCCAGTATAGTACAGAGGCCTGTTATGCCGGTTATTCTTCAACAGCATGCCTTGCTGGGCGAAAGTGATACTGGGGATCACTTCGACCACACTGTGACAAGGTGGACAGGCCGCAGGGTCTTTCATGGGTGGTCGCACCTGAGTGAGAAAGGACTCAGCGTTCTGCAAGGCTTCGTTGAGTGCATCTCGGGTCTCTTTGGAGAGACAGAGGATCTCAAAGAGTGACAATCTAGTCGGGTATTGGCTAGTTGTGCCAGTATGTCGAAGTTATAGGGTTTGATAGGTCCTACTTGTAAACCCCCCTAAATTTCTAATTTATTTATTTTATTTTTAAGGTATTTTTTATTATTTTTGAAGTAATATCTATATTTACAAAAAAAATGGGTATAATTCAAAATGTAGCTTTACTAATTAATTTCTTATTTGATTTAACTTGGTTATATATTATGTGTAACTAGTTAAACCGTATTATGATTTTTTTTATTTTAACTATAGTTTGCGTTTTGGAATTTTTGAATTACTATCTAAAATTTTTATATGTTTTATGATTTTTTAGATATTATGTGTAACTAGTTAAACCGTATTATGATTTTTTAGATAGTAATTCAAAAATTCCAAAACTCAAACTATAGTTACAGTAAAAAATAATCATAATACGGTTTAACTAGTTACACATAATATATAACCAAGTTAAATTTAATTTCTTATTTGATTTAACTTGGTTATATATTATGTGTAACTAGTTAAACCGTATTATGATTTTTTTTTATAGTAACTATAGTTTGCGTTTTGGAATTTTTGAATTACTATCTAAAAATTTTATATGTTTTAAATAGGGTTTATATATATATATATATATATATATATATATATATATATATATATATATATATATATATATATTCTTATTTGATTTAACTTGGTTATATATTATGTGTAACTAGTTAAACCCTATTATGGCTTTTTTTATATTGTAACTATAGTTTGCGTTTTAGAATTTTTGAATTACTATCTAGAAATTTTATATGTTTTAAATAGGGTTTATATATATATATATATATATATATATATATTTATATATATATATATATATATATATATATATATATATATATATATATATATATATATATTTATATATATATATATATATATATATATTTTTTCGCCTGTTTGTTCTGTGGTGTTGGCTGTTTGGTTTTCAAATAAAATTCCTTTTCAGATATATATATATATATATATATATATATATATATATATATATATATATATATATTTATGGAACGAGAACTTTATTGAT
Source organism: Iris pallida (assembly GCA_029216955.1). Taxonomy (NCBI): domain Eukaryota; kingdom Viridiplantae; phylum Streptophyta; class Magnoliopsida; order Asparagales; family Iridaceae; genus Iris; species Iris pallida. Next base: position 24,907 of record JANAVB010027038.1, read on the forward strand.
TGACAGGCGCAAAATGCCGAAGCCTATACAAGAAAGCACGCTGCGCACAACGCACGGCCCAAAATAAAGAAAGAAACTCAAAGTGTTGCCCGCAAAACGGTTGCTGGACCGAGCATCAGAAGGATAGGCAGCCAAAGTTAGCCCCCAAGGAAAAGTCGCCCCGGCCCCTCGGTCGAACAAGGCCAAAGAGACAGCATATTACACGCGGCGATCAGGTTAGTCCAGGGCGGCCCAAAACTGGTTCGATGTGTGTGTGCAAAGCCTCTTTCTTTTGAAGATTTGTCGCACAACCTCTCTGTACAATAAAGGAGACGGGAAGTGACGGCCCTCGAATCTGTGTTTGTTTCTGTTTTTCCATAAAACCCAAAAAGCGGCGGCAGCGACGATCTGATGCCCGTGAGACGTGTTCCAGTTGGCCAACAGATCGTTGATGCCCCCGGTTGTGGGGACCATTTTACACCTGTATTGAAGTTGCGTCCAAATGTGGGAGGTAGATTCGCCAGAACGAAGGACGTGATCTGCGGATTCTGTTCAGTGTTCAACACAGCAGTGGCATCTGGATGCCAGACTAAAGCTGAAGGATTTGATGGCGTCATCCGTGGGGAGTTTCCGACGTGCGACACGCCAGAGGAGGATGGACCATTTTGCTGGAATACAAGCGTGCCAAAACTTGGCGGAAGGGGAGGTCGTAACCTGGATGTTTCTGGTGATGGCTCTGGCCGAAGCGAGGGTGAAGAGGCCACTGGGGTTGGGGGACCATCTGAGGACGTCATGGGCGTCATTGATCGACAGGTGAGAAGCGGCCAGGCTCGCCATAAATCACGGATCTCGTACTGCGTCGGAGTAATATCGTTGGGCCTGAGGATGTCGTCCCCCAACCAGCGTTCCTTGTAAGCCTGCGAGTGACCATTGCCCAATGTCAAACGCAAGTGCGATTCCGCAAGGTTATGGCCCCAGATGATGCGCCGCCACGACGCAGAGGATCTGTTGTTGGCAGTCGCTACCGTCAAGTGACAGAATCTGGAGTATCTCGCTCTCATGAACCTAGTCCAGATCGAGTTTTCGGAGCGGAGTTTCTACCACAATTTAGCCGAGAGGGCGTCGACCATGTGGGCAAGCCTGCAGAATCCTAGACCACCCTCTTCAGTGGGTTTGGCCATGGTAGCCCAACTGGCCCAGTGGTGCTTGTTCTTTCCCTCGAGATGACCCCAAAAGAAATTGGCGAGGATGGATTCAATAGCATGGAGCACTTTGATGGGGGACGAGCACACCGCAAGGGTGTATATGGGGATGGAGGATAGGACGTGCTTTATAAGAATTAACTTTCCTCCTGGGGAAAGGGTTGCGTTGTGCCAGCCCGAAATTTTCTGGCGAATCTTGCTCACCATGAGGTCGAAAATGCCAGAGTTCGTTCTGCCGTACACCAGCGGACAGCCTAAGTAAAGGAAGGGGGGTAAGCTGTGGAGAAGGAGGTCATGGTGGACAGTACAGCCGAGTGAGTTCTATCGGCTTTGTGATGGGTGTAGATCACGCTCTTGCTGTTGTTAATTTTCTGACCAGAGCATCTAGTGTAGTTAGCAAGAGTTCTAATAACCACCTCAATGGCTCCAATCGCACTAGCGGAGAAAATGAGGATGTCGTCCGTGTACGCAAGATGAGTTATGAGAGGGAAACTTGTCGTTGTGTGAAAGTGCTGGAATCCGGGGTATCGCGGCATGATTTTGAGGTTTCTGCTCAGGGCTTCAGCCGTGATGATGAAAATGGTGGAGGAGAGGGGATCTCCCTGTCTTACTCCGCGAGTAGCTTTGAAGAAGCCCTGAGCTTGGCCGTTGATGACGGTGGAGAACCAGGAGTTGTTTATGGATCTGAAGATGATGTCGATAACAGGTTCCGAAAAGCCAAAGGCTCTGAACACCCAGATCATGAACTGCCAGTCAAGACGGTCGTAAGCTTTTTCCATGTCCAGTTTGATGGCGACGTTCCCTCCTCTGGACGGGAATTTCATGCAAGTGATCATTTCTTGCGCTAGGAGGATATTGTCGGTGATATTACGACCTTTGACGAAACCGCTTTGCTCTTCGGAGATGATTCTGGGGAGGAGGTCCGACATTCTAGAGGTGATGATTTTAGAAATAATTTTGTTGGTGAAAGTGCAGAGACTGATCGGTCTGAAGTCTTTAAAGGTCTCTGGGTTATCTTTCTTGGGTATTAGGATGATGTGGGCGGAATATATAGATTTTGGGTACGTGGCTCCTTGAAAAAATGCAATTGTAGCATCCCAGAGGTCGGACTGAATTATGTCCCAGCATGTTCGGAAAAACACCCCGTTGAACCCGTCCGGACCCGGAGCGCTGTTAGCATTAATGGACCACACAACGGTCTAAACCTCGTCGACAAAGGGGGGGGGGGGGGCGCAGAGGGTCTCGTTATCCCTGTCGCAAATCAGGGAGGGGATCTCGGACAGGAATCCGTCGTCTTTAACCACTGCCTCTTTGGTAAACATGTTGGAGAAGAAGTTCGTGGTTGCCATCTGAATGTTTTCCTGATCGTCCAGAATTTGACCATTTCCGTCGCCGATGCGATGGATCTTAAGAGAGCTTCTTCGGCCTTTGACGCATTTATGAAAGAAGCCAGGGTTCTTGTCCCCTTCCATGTCCCAGGTTAATCTAGCCTTTTGTCTCCAGAATTCAGTCTCAACCTTGATTCTGGATTTAAGGATGGCCTTGGCAAGGTTGAGAGAAGCGCGATTCTCCTGGGAAGTTACGACGGCGAAATCAATCTCCGCACGGGTGACATCGTCTTCAGCATCCTTAATGGCTTGAAAAATGTCCCCGAACGCAATTTTGCTCCAGGCCGTAAGGGCTTTTCTAGTAGCTTTGAGTTTGGTAGCTATTCTGACCAGAGGATCCGGATGATTGACAGAAGTCCAAGCCTCTTCTACGATGTGCATGAACTGTGGGTGGTGGCGCTAGAAGTCGAGGAAGCGGAAGGGTTTTTTGATGTGGTTATGAGTGTTGTTGATCTCTAGAAAAAGGGGGGAATGGTCTGATTCAGTGGAGTTCAGGTGCGAAAGATTACTGGTCACTCCCAGATCCGACCAAGAGTCATTGACCATGGCGCGGTCAAGGCGGGAGAACTGCCTACGTGATCCTTCTTGCATGTTGCTCCAAGTGAACTGGTTGCCATGGAAGGGGATATCTGACAGGTACGCGGTTAAGACAAAGTTGTTGAAGTCCTCCATGGCCGAATGAGGGGGGTCCCGAACATCGAATTTTTCCTCTCTGTAAGATACCATATTGAAATCCCCGATGCAAAGCCACGTCATGTCGTCGTGGGGAAGGGAGGTCCCCGACAGCAATTCCCAAAGAAGTCTACGCTCCGGGATGAAGCAGCTATAGTGGATGGCCGAAAGAAGGACGCGGGACTTAAAGGCGGGATGCTCGATCCAACAGGAGAGGGCCTGGGGGGAGTCGTTCATAATGCCGAAGCGGAACTCAGCGGCGAAGAAGATCCAACTGTCGTGACATCCGGAGATCGCGGAAGGGAATCCCAGCTTGAGTTGGATTTCTTTCATTCTTTTGTGGGGGATTTTGAGTTCAATAATGACCAGAAGATCAATACGATTGGATTTGGTGAGGCTGATGATCCAATTCAGAGTTTGTTTATTCCCTATGCCACGAACATTCCAAGAAAGGATGTTAGGCATTAAGGGGGGAGGTAGGGGTGTTTTGCAGCTTTGCGTCGGATCTCGTGGTCATCGCCGTACGCTGTCTTTGTTTCTTAGATCTTTTTTTTGAGAGAATTGTGTTTGGGACTGGTGCTGACCGCTTCAAAACCCCTATCCGAGCTCGAGTTAAAGGCTTCAACAGCCGAAGGGGAAGTGCCAGAGTCTTCACACTCCGCCAGAGCGCAGAGAGGATTGTCGCGATCAAGGAAACCCGCTTTCTGAGCCTGCCAAAATCTGTCGGTGAGGGGGGAGGACTGGCGAGGAGGCAAGATGGCCGAGCAGAGGGGGTTAGGAGGATCGGCAGAGGACTGCGCCCCAGCTTCCTCACTGAGGGAGAGCGATCTGGGACCGGCCGAAGACAGAACACAGGGCATCACAGGTTCAGAGGAGGAAGCTTGAGGGGGAGGCATTGGAGATAGGGGTGGTGGTGGGGATTTGGAGGGGCACGATGTCGAGGCCATTAGGGAGGGAGGATGTAAGGTTAGAGAGGCCACCGGAGGTGGGTGTCTCCGGGGAGCAATCAGCCGGGTCAAAGTCTAGGGCTCCGAAGGAATTATGAAGAGTGATGGCGAGTGAAGGGGATTGGGGGTTAGGGGGGCGGACGGATACCGGCGTTTCAGAAGCGCCATCAGCTGGATCCGATTCTAGAGCACCGGAGGACTTATGGAGAATGATGGCGAGAGAAGGGGTGGTGCGGAGACAGAAGCGGTTTGGGTGGGGGAACTTCGAGCAGGAGATGAGAGGTTGTAGGGCAGGATCTGCGCAGTCGGGCGGGATGGTGGTGCCACGCCTGTCTCGCACGGTTTCCTGGGAACAGGTTTCTTGAGTTCTGGTTGTGCACGGAAGCAGTGTTGTAGAGAGTGGCCGCACATCTGGCAGTGTTGGCAGAAAATTATGCTGTTATCGTAAACCAGCGCTTGGCTGAATGACTGATCTCCGAGTTCAATCTCGATCGATTTGGGTGGTTCATTTGCTAGGTCCAGCTCGACGCAGATTTTTGCGTAGTTGTATTTAGAGAGGTTTTTCGTTTCTTCGGCGATGGCCACAAGGACTCCGAAGGAGCTGGCGATCCTCTTGAGGGCTGCTGCAGGAAAGCATACTAGGGGGAGATTGGGGAGTGTGGTCCAGGAGGTGATGATGGTCGAATCAATTTTGGGGTTAAAGTTCGGTGACCATTTGACAATTTTGACAAACTGAGTGTCAATTTTGGTTGAGCCTTTCGCCCACACTTTGCTGAAGTCCTGGTCGGAGGAGAGGTAGAGGAACAAGTGTTTGGGATCAAGAGGGGCTATCCGGTAAGTCGTCGAGAGACCCCAGCCGGTGATGGTCTCCCGAACGATAGAAATTTTAGGGCATCCGGAGCCGAACTTGAGGACCAAAGTCCTGAAGAAGGGGGAGGATAGGGATCGGATCTCCTCGCTGGAGAAGGGGACACGGATAGGGTATCCGTCCGACGGTGGCAACAGAGTGACGTTAGGCAGAACCACTTCCGCGGTCGGAAAGAGACCAGATTGAATCCGATCAGGCCGCAGGACATCCGCGAAGGAGAGGGAGCTGGGGAGGGTACTGGATAATGGAGGGTCCAGGCCAGAGGACGATGGCGAGCCGCATCTCGAGGAGGGGGCTACATCGGCAATGGTCCGGGGTGGGGGGGATCTGTCGAGGAGGACGGGATAACACTGCTGGAGGGTGGTGCTAGGGATCGAACGCCGGCCTGAATGTCCGCACCGGCCGCTGCCGGTGGAAAGGGGGCATGCGCCAAGGAAAGTCCCGAGCAGATCTCGCAGGTGACTGCCTGGGGAACTGGGGCCTGACCCGGCAAGGGGCTGCCCGAGAGGGAACCGCGAGACGCCACTACGGGAGACGGTCGAAGGGCCGAGAGGGGAGGAACCGTCAGCGAGAGGGGGGTAGGGGGGATGGAGCCCGGTGGCCGCGGAGAGGGATGGGCAGGAGGGTGGGGGCCCACTAGGGGGGATGGACCCACAAGGAGGGCAGAGGAAGGAGTATGAGGCGGGGGTCCCACGATAGGGGGGATCCGACATGTGTCTGCTCAATTGCGCAGGAGGATAGGCAGTAGAAGCTGCCACGTGGGAGGGGCCCACGATAGGGGGGGCCAACAAACGCAAGCCCAACTGTGCAGGAGGGTCCACGTCCAGTGCCAAACCAAACTTAGGGAGCCCTACGCAAAGGGACGCAGCAGACTCCAGCTCATTGGGGCCACCAAAAGCTGTTCCACCAGGGGGACTACGGACAGGTCAGAGGAGGGGTTAAGATGCCCTGCGCTAAACAGCTCAGAATTTAAGAGCGCAAACGGAGGAGAAGGCGGGCCAACCGAGGACTGGGGAGCGTGCTCGTCAACGCTCAACTCCCGAGGCGCGCTCCCTCCATGTTACAGACCCACGTGGGAGGACGGGACTGATGGGACACTGTCAGCGGCGCCGAGCACGCCAGCTGAGGGGGAAACGAGGGTGGGCCTGCCGCGTTCTCGTCCACAGGGAGACGCCCGCCGGGAGCGGGGGGATGAGGCCATCGCAGAGGGGCGGCCAACGGCGAAGTAAGAGACACCGTTCCCTGCGCAGCCTTGGGAGGAGGGGTGACTCGGCCCACGCAAGTGACGGAGGGGGGCGGCCAGCAACGGGGGCGCCAACACGGCATGGCTATGCCGGAGCAGCGACGAGGAGCGGTCAACCAGGGCAGCAAGCTCCTGCGGCCAGCGAGCGCGAGGAGGAGGAATAGGAAGGAACTGATGGGTAGGGGGAGGGGGGTGGGTTAGGGGAAGTGGGTCGACGTCCGGCGAGATCCGCGAGCTGACCTCCACCACGCCCCTGGACGAACAGGGCGCCGCCGGAAGACTCCAAGACGGCGGAGGACGACAGGGAACTCCGAGGAGGAGGGGATCCCAGAATAGAGGGGAGTGCGTAGCGAGGTGGACGGCGCCGCAGCCCGAAGCGGGGGCGGCCAGTCCGGGTCCAACCGGATGGACGAGGGAGTGGGACGAGGAGACCCGCCGGTGGCGGCCACGACTCCGACTCCGACTCCGCCGGAGGGCGCAGGGGAGTCCGGCGGTCTCGGCTGACCGGAGGGCGGGGGGACGGAGTCGACGGCGGCGGGGGGGGGGGCCAGGAGGGAAAGAGTGGGGGAGAGGGATCGGGCATCTCTCCAAATATATATTATAATATATATATATATATTATAATATATATATATATATATATATATATATTAATTACACACACACAAAATAAAACAAATCTTTTTGGTTAGATTAATTATTCAGATTTTAGAATTTTTATAGAATTTTAATGGAATTATTGCAAGTTACTTTATATATTAAAATTGTTATATATATAGTTATATATAATATATATAATATTATATATATATTATATATATATAATATATATATATATATATATATATATATATACACACACAAAATAAAAACAAATCTTTTTGGTTAGATTAATTATTCAGATTTTAGAATTTTTATAGAATTTTAATGGAATTATTGCAAGTTACTTTATATATTTAAAATTGTTATATTTAGTTAAAAAAAAGGGTAAAACTCGTGAGATATTGGGCAATAACTCGCGAGCAGCAAAGAGGCCCAAGCTCGCGACCCCCCTAGTCTTTGTGTGTGTGTGTGTGTGTGTGGTGTGTGTGTGTGTGTGTGTGTGTATATATATATATATATATATATATATATATATATATATATATATATTATATATATATATATGGGCGAGAGAGGAAAGAGGCTCATATCAACTAAACCCTAAACCAGACCCCGTGGCCGACTTGCACCGTGCTCGGACATCCCAAGCGACCAACTTGACGCGTGCACACCGCCCACAGCCACCTGGACACAGCTAGAGGCCAGCCATGTGCGCGACAGCGCATAACAGAGCAGCAGCAGCACGCCCTTGACAACAACCAAGGTACGTACTTCGAGTCCATTTTTCTTCTTGTGTACTCCTCAGATTTCTACTCTATAAACTCCTATACAGAGCCTATATGACCCTCTAGGAGATCCAGATATTAGTTTTGAATATAATGAAGAAAACCTGTCCGCAAAATCGACAAGCAGTCGACGAAAAAAAACTGTTTCAAGAACAGTTTCTAAACCAGGCCCGGTGCCCCTGTTTGAAGGCAAATTATTGGCAACCTGTCAAACATTTTTGAAAACAATATGAACACAATTTTAGAAGACATGAACAGCTTCGAGTCCCTTTTCGTATTTTATGAATTCATCTAATGCGTGCTGAGAAAACAGTTTCTAAAAATCGAGAAAAACGATTTTTAAACAGTAGAAAATTTTAGGAAAATCTCTGATATTGCGTGCCCCCGACAAATCGGGCGACATGGTCGCAACCCATAAGCATCGAAAAGCGCATATGGATGTTGTCGACGCGTGGGAACTGACGGAACTCGATTTCGTTGTGCGTGTGCGACGAAATCATGTGTATCCGTCAAGATACCCCCGTATCAACACTTTACAAACTAGGCCATAACTTTGTGCACGTTTTTTGTATCGAGACGAAACTTGTGCCAATAGAAACAAGTTATTTTTTTAGTCCTGTGTACCATGTTTGGTCCGATTCTGAAAGGGTCGACCGGAACGCCTTTTTGACGGGCCTGCGACCCGATCAAACGGGCGAAATTGTGCACGGCCCACCGGAATCCAACTTTGAACATATGGTTGGGTTCATCTCCTCAAAATGGCCCCCTAGACATGTAGTTTGATGATTTTAGATACAGTAGATACTGGCACGCTTTTCGGTGCAAAACTGGCCCAACGGCGGACATCGTTTTGATCCGAAATTACGATTTGCCCTTGTTTCCAGAATTGGACTTATTGGTAGTCCATCCTTGTTATTTTCCTTATTCTGGAAACATTGTGGTGTTTATTTCAGCATCTGAGGACGTTTGTGGATTTTGACTTCATTGATGATGATTCTGACTGTTGGATTTTGCTGCTTCTCGCACCACCCTCAGGCAAGATACCTTGACATTCGCTATCTATTTTTTTAGCTCATATTTCATGCATCTACTTAGTATTTACTTTCTGCAAAATAAACTGTGATACATGGCATAATTAGTTAGAATTTTACTTTTCAGTTCTATTTCCTGCTAAGTACTATTTTCATACATATTGAACTTAGATTTAAGGGACTATCTTTTGTGTGTTACATTCATAGGCCTTGACATATTTGTACCACGGAGTTGCAAGTCGCATATAGAACTCGAACATGTGTGACTGGCTGGCCACCAGTACATATAAGCCGTGCGATAGGATTAACCACTAATAGTGTTGCATGATTAGTTTGACTTAGCGGTTAATAGAGGTTATGTGTTGTTGATACAACATAGTAGGCATGGGGCAGGAAGGACAATTCCTTAGTGTATGGGCTACTATACACTTACCTTTTGTGATCCGAAAGCTCCGTTGGAGATACGGTGTGAGATTACCCATGGATACTGACGGACACTGATGTTCTGCAAAACGTTATGCTCTTTCTGGGCCTCTGGTGCCCCGGGGGGACCATGTCGATCCCATTTTAGCTAGGGCCCATGCATGAGGATGTTCTTAAAACTGTATTCACTTAGATGGTTAGGCTACCTTATCCGTTAGGTATAAGTACTCTTGGTTTGGGTACTTGTATCTGACCGTGGCTTGGAACAGTAACTTATCGCGGACTAGTTTGCCACATCTTGTCCTTGTTTGGTTGTAGGTGTGGCTCACTACTTCGATGAGAAGGTAGTGAACCTTGTTGCAGTCCGAATACCATAATGGATGCATGACATGAGAATATACTTCATAATGGATTAGGGTGCCATCTCCTGTCCTTGTTTGGTTGGGGGATGGTACGCTAGTTCAAGGGTAGAGTATTGGACCATGTTATAATCCAATTTGACTTATTATTGAGCAGTTTATATTTAGTTTAAATGACATGATATTATGTATCTTGTTACGTCCCTCTGAGGACCTGGTGATCTCTCCAGGTGTGTATTATTGTCTTTTTGCAGGTGTTCTATCCAAGGCCGTGACCTTCAATATCCCTTTGAAGATGATTGCTCTTGGATCGTCCTTTACTTCGTTATCAACTCCTCCATTGTTCATGTATTCCTCTCCTTTAGACAGTTGGTAGTGTATTTGTCTCCACCCAACATATTGTACAAAGACATTTCATAGTTGATTATACGCTATCTTTTATTTCTTTATTCTGTGGATGAGATTAGTTGTTATGGTTTATACTGTATTTTACAGCTTATGTATACATACGAGGGTTCCATATATTGGAGTATGCTTCGTGTGTATACAGTTGGCATGTCTACGTTCTTAGTCCTAAGTATTTGGGACTGGGGCGTTACATATTTTTGTGGTGGCCCATGCAGGTTGAGATAAATTATTTGGTTACTTTACCGTACCAAGTAAGCCTGTGTATAGGATTAGAGTCTAGGATCTCATCCCATACTTGACTTTCTTCTTCGATTCCATTTTTGAACTCTCGCTTGACTATCTTGATTTGCGTCAAGCTTGATTTCTTCTACCGTAATTCTTACCCTTCCTTCGTGCTTGATAGAGGTTAGGAAGGTGACTCATACTAGGTAGACCCATTTCTTTGTACCATCACACTACTAGTTTAACTCTTATAAGTTAGGTAGAGTACCACATGACCTAACATTCCCACTGACCTTATCCAAGGCTTTAGACAAGGAGACAGTAGGACGACTACATAGGCATGAACCCCAGACAAGACTTAGAGTCTTAAGGAACTTGAATTATTTATATTTTTCTTCACCATTATCTCGCGTACTCATAATTTACTATCTTGACCAATACTGCTATTACATGCCAGTTTTGCAAGCTTATTCTTTTATCAAACTTGCTTATGACACATGGTATTGGAGGTACCACTAACATATTATCTAATCAGAATCGGTGCATGATGGTCTGATCAACCAAGTGTACTTGGTTCGCTCTTCTTATGATTACTCTATGCGGATTAAGAAATAGTTCACATATATACTTGTCCTCTAGGATCTCATCCGCATATGACTTGACGACTGTCAATCATCTTTGAATCCATATTTGTATTGGACCTTACCTTCCTTGAGCTCCTTATTGTTTCCATCTTTCACATATTTTTAGAAAGACAACAGCTCGTACTTGATATCCCCTTTAGCTGCCCTATCACCTATGGCCCGGATAGTGGTATCCACAGGTATAGCAACCATCGGCCAAGCCAATTGACTACAACCTTGTCTTGAGTTACTCGTCCTCCCCTCGGCCCTAAATCTGTTATCGTGATCTTCTAACCATTCATAATTAAGATTGAATATAATACTTCCTTAATCGTGCCCTAACTTTAAAGACTACCATATAATCTTCTAAGGAATGTACCCTCGATCTCAAATCATTCTATCTTGATTTCTTAACCCATCATTTTCAAACCCTACACGACCAAGCAGTAATATTAGATATGAGATAAATAGACAAATGCAAGGACAAGTATTTACCACGGCTATGATAGACACCTATTCCAAGATTAGGGGTCTAGCAGAGCTATTCTAGTTATAACATTTTAATTTTAAAACATGACTTAGTATTAGAACAAGACCTTCACTAGTTTGTTCAATACCCATAGCATAATAACCCGTCGTATTATGATTTACTAGTTAGCAACAACAAGGCATGAGCACTACCTTCAACACCTATAGTAGTGTTGTAACCATAGCATAGATAAACATGTTAGAATAGCAATTCAAGGACTTAATCGTTGAAATGATTTCCACGACGTACCTTAGAGTTCAATATTTGTAGACTTTGTATGCATGAAATAGCCGATGTCCTTGGTTCGTGTCATCATAGTATTTTGTGCCAGAAGAATTCTCAAGGAAAACCAAGTATGATATACGCAATCGTCTTCCATCTAACCAAAACCGAAGAATGATCTTCATCCTTGATTCATATCTATCGCATCCTGTTATATGTTATTCTTTTATATCAAGTTGAGATACGATGCCACGACTTTAAATTGCTCTCTACTCCATTAATCCTAGAATCGTGCCTTGGTTTAAATTTGAAATTTTAGAGTGTATAGATTGCAAGCCCTCCAAATTCTTGATTAGGATATATTGGCTCCCATTAGAATGATAAATCATTGTCTCATGAAAACCTACTTTCTAGTTTGATCATTTGTGCCCATATCGTAACTTTGAAATTTGAAGCACAACACTAGACTTTTCCTTCCAAAAAATTTCTATACAAGACCTAGACGAGCCCCCTCCATTTAGGCATATTATGTCCCATTCAAACATGCCCCCTTGTACTCTGTACTCTATTTTCATTATGCGACTTTCGGGTCAAAAAGGCCAACTATAGCCCTTACCGTAATACCGATGAACTTTTCGACTTCAATTGGAGACCCAACTTCGACTCAAATCTTTTGACCCAATATATGGTTGTGATCTACTGTCGAAGCCTACTATGCACATACAACTAGTGTGCCACTCCATTAAGGCCCCATGTGCTAGTTATACATAAAGGTCACGAAAGATGCATCTTTAGACTAACGACACCTATTTAACCAATTCGGCTCGGAACTAGCCCAACCACTTAAGTTAGAACCTGTTCTAGAGTAACCTAACCTAATAAGGATGGTTTAGATTAGTTTCATGAAATTTTGTGCAGGCCAAATAGATTAAAATCCAAGATTCACTCAATCCAATATTGGTGTCCAATCAAGAAACCACCAAACCCAATTAAACCTATGCATGCATATCTCCACATTTGGTCTATAAAAACCAACTTATGATGTAGGTCTCTTCACATATATGTAGTCCCCATTTCTTAGTCTAGTCTACGAATTCTCCTTCCATAGATTCCTTACCTGTATCTCTTTGTAACCTATGTTATGCAACGAATGGGATTTCCCTGTACCAACTTGATTCTGGTTTTGGTTGACTAAGACCTCTCCTACTGCCTCGATGGAACATGGCTAATGTATGAGAATGTTAAACAGTTAAAACCTAGGCTTCCTTTAGAGTCTGTAACTACGGCCAGAAGTACCTCATATTCTAGTACCTCTCTCATTAGAAATTTGACCTTCTTAAAAGTCCTCTAACTGTACTTTCCACATTACCTAACTCCTATAGTTGGGTAGAGCAGTGAACTTTGTACACCCTATCCCTTAGAAGGCCACGTCGAACTAGGAGTTCAATCGTAGAACGTTTCCTCCATCCTTTTAAAGATTTTGGTATGGTTTGATATATTTAATTATTCTTCCATTTCTAGCTTCTTGTCCTCGTATATTAAGATTTATTTAATTTCGAGGACGAAATTCTTATAAGTTGGGTAGGATGTAAACCTCCTAAATTTCTAATTTATTTATTTTTTTTTTTAAGGTATATTATTATTATTTTTTGAAGTAATATCTCTATTTATTTACAAAAAAGGGGGTATAATTCAAAATGTAGCTTATTAATTATTTCTTATATGATTTAACTTGGTTATAATATTATGTGTAACTAGTTAAACCGTATTATGATTTTTTATATTGTAATAACTATATGCGTTTTTAGAATTTTTGAATTACTATCTAGAAATTTTATATGTTTTAATAGGGTTTATATATATTATATTATATATTATATATATATATATATCTATATATATATATATAAT
>JANAVB010027039.1:0-67696 GCA_029216955.1 Iris pallida
GCCACAAGGGAGGCTTCACTAAGAACTAAAACCAGCAATTAGCACAAGAATATAATTACATAATAAAATGCAGTAGTTTAAGAAAAGCATGATGGGGTAATTATAAAGACAATCTTGTATAGAATCACAAAAGACAGGACATATGGAAAACATGACCGGATGATATACGATGAGATGACCATAGGACTATTCAGATAGCCAGGTTACAACCCGTAAACCAAACAAGGACCGGGGTTGTAACCCTTCGTCTGAACGGAACTTGGTTTCTCACCATTTATCGCAAGATAAATATGAAAATCAGGTCAAGTAACCAATCTGGAGTGGCAATCATTATAGTGACAATCTGGAGCGATTCATTATAGTGACAATCTGGAGCGACAATCATTATAGTGACAATCTGGAGTGACAATCATTATAGTAACAATCTGGAGTGACAATCCTTCAATCATTTGGTACAATCTTACAATCAATCAATTCTAGGCAATACTATACTTGACTAGACTCCATCCAAGCAATCACGGCCAATCATTGCCTACGGCTTTCTACATTATCTAACTAGGGTTCACAATCCTAGTTACTAGCAAGATACAATGAGATGCTCCAAGTAGTCACAGGCCCTGCAGCTATCCAGGTTTCCAGGCAATCATATAGTGACAATCTAGAGAGTACAATGCATTATAGTGACAAGAGTTCAATCATTAAGTGACAATGGTGGGTGCCCCACATAACAGCGGGCTGGAAATGTGCCCTACGTCGGCAGGCTACAAGTCCAATCATTTACGGCCGGGATAACGGGATCGCCTGTAACTGGAGAACATCTCTTCTGACTATAATTATACTATCATTAACCTTAGTCCAATTCAGTAGGTATCCCTGACCGTGGTACTCAGGAGTCCCCTCCTAGACATGATGCAAGACATGACTGGATTATTTGTACAAGCACAATCGCCCACGGTGTCAGAATTAATATACAAGTCAGGTCATGTCAGGTAGCCGTCACAACAGCTATTCAAGATATATCAGGTCAGGTTATCATATCAAGTGTACTAGTCAGGAGTCCGCCACGACGGGCCACTTACAGGTCATGCTCGATTATCAATTCTAAACATATAAATATTCGTGATTATCAAGTTCAGGACAAAAGGCGTAAGGATATAAAATGGACGTAAAATATCTAATAAAATATCCAATATACAGGGCTATAGAAGAGCCAAGCTTAAAGAATTAAGACCAAAACTCCAAGAACCAATGGGGTCAAGCAAGGGGTCAGGGGACAGCGTACGTAAAAGTCACGCACGCTCAAGGAAGTAGCATAGGTGAAAAGTCACGCACGCTCAGGGAAGCAGCGTAGTGAAAAGTCACGCACGCTACAGGACCAGCTGCGTGAAAGTCACGCACGCTTAAGGGCAGCTGCGTGAAAAGTCACGTATGCTACAGAGCAGCTGCGAAAAATCACGCACGCTCAAGGGAGCAGCGCGGTGAAAAGTCACGCACGCTACAGGAGCAGCTGCGTGAAAAGTCACGCATGCTCAAGGGAGCAGCGCGGTGAAAAGTCACGCCGCTACAGGAGCAGCTGCGTGAAAAGTCACGCATGCTACAGGAGCTGCGTAAAAAGTCACGCACGCTCAAGGAGACACGCTTCCAACAGGAAGTGTACCTAAGGCTGTGTGGCAAGCTAAGAAGCTCTGCCACTGCTCACTGTCTTCTCCAAACAGCAAGAACACCAAGGCAGAACCCAAAACTTCAAAACAACATAACTTGGCCATCCGAACTCCAAATCCGGATTTCCAAAGTTCCAACTTGGGTGGAATTAAACTCTCTTCCACATAGAAACATCAGAACCCATAAAACTCCAACCAAAATAGATCAAAACATGCAAAAATCCAAAAATAGGAACTAGATCTAGGACAATGGAGGCTCCAATTCACAAAAACTCAAGAACTAATGTTGATCACCATGTCCTAATCTAGCTAATGGACAAATAACATAGGGTTCTCAAGTGATGGCAAGGTGCACTTGCCTATGGGTGGAGAGTTGTGGAGGAAGGAGAAGAAGAAGAAGAAAATTTATGGTGGTGTAATGAAGAGAGAGAGTGGTAGGTGGGGATAAGAGGGTGTTGTGGTGTGTTTGAGGTGGAGCTTAGAGCTAGTGTTCCACACATAAACCGAACCAAACCGAACCAATAAAACAGAGCCAATACCAAACCCAAAATACGAGAAATACCGAAATTTTACAAGTCGAGAAAATAAAAACATGCCAAAATCCAGATACGAGTATAAATACGAATACGAGAAATACGGAAAATGAGGGTGACACCAGGATCAATATAAATTCTGTCAACTTAGATGGATTCAATATACCAGTGTAGCACAAAGGCCTGTCATGCTTGTTATGCTTCAACAGCATATCTTCTTGTATAAAAGTGAGTTGGGAATTGCTTCCATCACACTATGACATTGTGGGCATGACACTGGTATATTGTCAGGAGTCTTGAGTTGAGCTAAGCAGAATCAGCTTGCAGCAAAGCTTCACTCAAAGTTTTGCGACTTTCTTTAGAAAGGCGAAGCAACTCGAAGATAGATAATCTAGTCGGAGTATTTGCTAACTGGGCTAGAATTCAAATTAATAGGGTTTCATCACCACCCCTGACTGGAAGTAGAACTTCAACGGGACGTCGAAGCGTACCGCTTTTTGTTTCCCCTTTCAACCACAGCAGGAACAAGAGACGGCTGAGTTGATGGTATTTCAACATTCTCAGCTTGTTTGGAGGATCCCTCATAATCTTTGTGGTACTCTTTTCTAGATCTTGTACCAGCAAAGTTCTTCTTCAGACTTGGAAGAAGGAAGTACCATATTGTAGGATTTAATCTTCCTTTCCTTAGCCTTCTTCTTGTGAGGATTGTTATGAGGAACCTCAGAACCCAATCCAACAGTGGATTTTTGACTTTGAATTTGTAAAGGAAGTCGTATTCCTTTATCCTAATTCAAACCTTCGGCCTTTTGAAAGTCATAACCCATCTCTTCATGAGAAGGATAGATTGCTGACTGTACAAGTGAGTAGGTAGTGGACTTTCAACAGATGGTTCTATAGAGGAAGAATAAAATCTCTGTGCTACAGGAGAATAAGGAATAAACGTCTCTGTAGCTACATGAGGAAAAGGATTCGGGATACGAGGAAAAATCCTGTAGGAGCTTTTTCATAAGCAGCGAAGACTTGTTGTGCCCTGTATAAGGGAACACTATTCATGGCTAGCCACTGCTGATTAAGCTTAAGCTTGGCAGGAGGAGCCAGACTTGGAGGACATATGTTCAATCCACTCAGTCTATTTTCCAAAGGAATGCCATCCCATAGATGATCCAAATCATCAGGATCTGGAATAAAATGAGAAATTATGTTGCAGGTTTTGACTTTCTTATCTTTCTTGGATTTTGAAGTTTTACCTTCATCTTCCATTTCAGGTACTAAGTCAGGATGTATCCACATAATTTCACCATTCTTTAATGTAAGAGGCAACAATCCTTCATTTTTCTCCCTGGCAGGCGGGATATTTCACAATCTTCATCGTCACCTTCGGAATTGGGATAATTCTATCTGGTATTTGTTGTGGAGGAAAATCTCTAAATTGAAGAGAAACCATATTGGTTGTAACGTATGGTCATCATTGGTTTAAAACGATAGCACCGCCATTTATCCGCTCTTAGATTTTCTTCTTCAAGACATAGCAAGCACTGGTAGGATAATTATGTCTCTATGATAGATACAATATTTAGGATTGTCAGTCAGATTCACCTCATTAGGCCTCTTTGGCTTCGGGATCTGGAGTTTACCACTCTTCACCAGACATTGGAATATTTTTGGGATATCACTTTCGTCAAAAGAGTATTCTTCTTTTGGCCTGGAAGATTCCTAATTATTCGGCTTCGTTTTATTCTTGAAAAGATGACCATAAGAGTGTCTTTTCCTTTCATATTACGATTGTCGGAATTATACCAGGATTACTTTTCTTTCTTTTATCCTCAGAGGCGAAAATCATCCCATGTTCACGAGCCAACCTACCATTGGTCTCGGCAGAAACTGCTGCTATATAAACAAAGCCCAATCTGTAAATTGGGAACCCGTGAAGATAGCGATGGATGGTCGCAGATTCATCTTATATGTATCAATCAGCGCTAAATCTGGCATACCAGGGGGCATCTTTAAAGTCGCATGTCGGAAACGTTCAATGAACGTCCGAGTATCTCTTTCTCCTTTTGCTTGATTTCTATTAAGAAGGACATGTTCATGTCCATACCTCGTTCATAGAAACGGGAGAGAAATATTGCCTTAAATTCGTCAAAAGAAATGCAATTGTCGGGTAAACTACGATACCAGTCGTAAGCTGAGCCGTCAAGCATCCAATGAATACTCTAGTAAGAAGAGCATCATTTTTTTGCAAATATACAGTCATAATCAAAGTAATTGATATACTGACTAGGAGAAGCCTTTCCATTAAACAATACCATTGACTGTGGCTTGAATTTCTGTGGAAAGGGTACATCATTCCAATGAGGAGGATAAGGTTGCTTAATTCCTAACCTCTGGAGTTGATCCTTTTGCTTCAAAACTTCAAACTGTGCTTTGATCACGCACTGCTTGAATGGCTTCGCTGGTTGTGGAAGCACATTTGATTAAAAAGTTGTTGGTTGTACCGTAATCTCCACCGGAGATGGTACATCTTCTGGAATGATAGGATCTAGAGATGCAGAATTTTGGTTAACAGCAGGCTCTTGGATATTCAAAGGTATATCAACCCTTGGCTATCTTGAGTTGGTGCTGCTACTTGAACCAGTGTTACAATTGCTGGTTGAGCAGTTTGCTGAGCCGTTATTATCTGGTGCATGTTTTGCATCATGTTAAGCATGTCTTTCAATGATTGCTCAACGGCAGTGAGACGTTGTTCTGTATTAACAGATGACGTCTCTGGTTCGTCTCCAATAGCGTAGGATTCAACCTCTCTTAAAGATACAGAAGGATTAGTATAGAAGTATGAATCAACACTATCAGTTTCGGACTCAAGAGATTGAGTACCCCCAGCTTCAGAATCAGAAGTCTGTAATTGTCTTTGTCTTCTTGATCGAGTATTCTGATATACTCCTTCAAAGAATCAAGAAGTCCGTTGAATTGTTGTTGACCTGGGGTTTGGGACATGTTCCGTCTAGGACGTCGTCCTCTGTTGGTATGAGATGCCATGTTGACTGATGCATATGACAACTCATCAGCTTGTTGTTTGGGCGCATTAAAATTCAATCGATCAAAAACTGACCGTCTGGAAGCCGAGCAACAATATTTGATCACAATATGGTGACACTCACAGTAATAATTTTCTTGGGGGAGTGTCACGGGAGATTGTCTATTTTTACGCTTTTTTATTAGCAATTCACGTAAATCAGAAGGAGTAGTCTTCTTATTATATTTGGGGTAGCAAAACGTTTAGTCCCTTATGTAAAAGAAGATTATTGGCTGCATTTGCAGAACCAAACTGTACATTTCTACGCGTTTGGAGTTGTGTGCGCAAATCTTGAGATTTTTGAGCACGAAGGACTCTATTTTTATTGCGTGTGATTTATAGGTTTGGTACTTTGTGAGCAGTATAAGAAGGCTGTTGGTGTAGAACTGAAGCTTTACCAACACATTTTTATGCTGTATGCATTTAGGTACATTCACATTAGATGTAAAAACATCGTTGCGAATTTTATCTACACTGTCACAGACAGGAGACTTACCTTTACGCATAGAACGTAAAAATTGAGTATCTACCACGTCACAGACGGAAGATTTTCCTTTACGCGAAGAGCGTAATTTTGTGTGTCTACCACGTCACAGACGGAAGACTTTTTTTACACTTAGAAGCACAAGCATTAAAGTCTGCCTCATTACAAATGGAAGACTCGTTCTTATGCACTGAGCGTAAAATTGGTTTTTACCCACTGGGCGTAAACTTGATTATCTTTACCGTCACAGACGGGAGATAACTTGCCACACTTTGAGTGCAACACTGAAGTAAGGACTGCCTTGTTACGAACGTGAGCCCCTACGACAGGAGTGGAAAGAATTCCCTTGCCATCAGAAGCAACAGAGAGATCAGAAGCTATTTTAGATTTAGGAATCCAAACTTTTTGTGCTTTGCGAGATTTTTGAACATTGGAGCAGCGAGAACCACCCCCAGTTCGGAGCATCTCTTCATAAGCAGTCTGGTCGAAGTGTACAACCAGAGTCTTCTTGTCGATCCAATCGACACATCATCGTATTGAGCATTACCTCCTCGTTAGAGGAGAATGTCATCCCCAACAGAGTCGCCATTTTTGTTCACTTAACAAAATGCCTGGAAATTGAATTTTGAAAATAAAACGAGAAAAAGTACAAGAAGTACAAATTTGATTCTGGGAAGTATTGCTATAGAAGTCTGATCTGTAAATGATCACTTTGTTCCTTGGACCATACGATGATGATGAAGATCACTGCTAGAAGATGAACAGTTGGAAGAACTAAGTCACCAGAAAGGTATCGACGCACTTGGGCACTGATGGCGAGGCCGAATGCTTTCCTGCTTTGCTTCACTCTGATCTGGAAGAAAAGTTGAAGAAGAATGCTCCAAAAATCAAAGTCTCTGGGCTCTGATCTCTATGTATTCTCTCCTCTCTCTGTATGTTATATGAGAAAAATCAGTCTATTTATAGACTTGGCTTCTTGTGCGTAAAAACTCAGCAAAAGTTTCGTCTTTACGCTAATAACTGCCACCCATGACCAAAGTCACCCTCTGCATACGTTGACACGTGTCCCATCATTTTAATAAGAATAGGATGCACGTACACACGTTCTTCGAGATGTGTGGCATGAAAGCCATGTAGGCAAACCATGTTCCAAATTGGTGAAGAAGAATAGGGCGTAAAAACAACCCAAAATACTCTGAGCGTAAAGTAGTAGACTAGGCGTAAAATAGCCCTGACGTGAACTTCCCGCGTAAAGTGGTTGTTAAACAACCTTGATCATAAAGTAGCCCAAATAAACTTTATGCACACGTCAACTTTTGAGCGTAAAAACTCATACAGTCTCCATGCGTAAAAGAAGCCAAACTGTGAGCGTAAAATAGCTCAGTCCATATACTAAACGACAACATTGGTCTCTGTGTAAAACAAATCCCTTTGAATTTTGTGATATATGTCATCATTAAATCTTCATGTCAGACTTTGCATTAAATGCAAGACTTGACAGCTTTGCCCAGCGTAAAGTGGTTAGCCTGTCTTAGGCGTAAAACTATTGGCTTGACCCCGGCGTAAAGCCATTGGCTTGACCCTAGCGTAAAGCGATTAGCCTGTAACAATAGATCATGTTGAGTGGAATGTTTCTATCTCTTTGACTCATTCCATGAAGCACTTTTTATACTCCTACAGCCTCATCTTCGGCTCAAGTTTAGACCTCTCGTCCTTTGGTACAAGCACAAAGGCCTTACACCCAAATGATCGAAGGTGGCTGTATACGGCTTTTTGTCGTACCATACTTTGTCATTTCTTCACCTATAAGAAGCACTAGAAGCAGGGGCGGATCCAGAAACTGAAACTGGGGTAGGCCACAATGGATTCAGATGGGCTAGAGGTGGCTAACATATATTAAAAAATCAAAAATAAAAATATAAAGAAAAAGAGAAAAAATTTGGGGTAGACTGGAGCCCACCCCACCCCTATGCTAGATCCGCCCTTGACTAGAGACAAATTAATAACAGCATTAATGTTGATAGCCTCACCCTAGTAACTGCCCAATAAGTTTGCCTTTGAGAGCAAAAATTGTACCCTTTCTATCAGTATCCTGTTCATACACTCTGCTATGCCATTTAGATGATGCATCTTTGTCGAAGCTTTACATTGTCGAATCCCTTACTCTTTCTAATAAACATCAATGGGACCAATGTATTATCCGCCATTATCGGATCGAACATGTTTCAACTTCTAGTATGTCTCATTTTCTACGAAGGCCTTAAACTTGTTCAAAGTAGGCATCAAATGATCATTGATCTTTATAGCATAGACCTAAACTTTCCTTGAATAATTATCAATAAAGTTATAAATAAGAAGCATCGCCAAATGATTTTACCTTCATTGGATCGTAGACGTCCGAGTGAATCAACTCGAGCAACTCTGATTTCCTTAAAGATGGTGACTGTGGAAAGAAACCATATGTTGCTTTTCAGCCAAGTAGTACAAGTACCTCTCCAATATTATAGACTTTAATTCTGGAATCACTTTAATGTTCAACAAATAGTTCATTCCTTTCTCGCTGATATAGCTAAGCCGCATGTGCCAAACTCGTTAGATACATCACTGTCTGTGATCACCTCATATGTCCCATTGTGCTCTCTTCTATATAGTAGAGACCGAATTTCTTGCTTCCTTTAGCAATCACCAATGAACCTCTAGAAAGCTTCCACTGATAGTTCACAAAGAGATTAAAGAATCACTCTTCATCCAACCTTCCAATCGATAGCAGGTTGAAAAAAATCGTGAACATGACTAACCCCTTTAAGCATAAAAATTTCTTTCTTATTGGTATTTAAATCCACCTCCTACAGCAATAGCCTTTGACACATTCTCGTTGCCTACTTTAAGTACTCCACAATCTCCTGTTATGTACATAGCAAATATTGAGATACGTGTCTCGAAGTCCTTCATCGCAGACGAGGTTCATGATAACCTCATTACCTACAATAATGACATCGCCTCCATGCATTGAGATGACTGATGTCACTTTGCTTCCCTTTGCGTCATTCTTCTCTCTCTTCCAAGTGAAACAATTTTGTGATGTGGCTCTTCGTACCACAATAGTAACATTTAGAGTCCTCGTACGACTCTTGTACTTCCTTTTGCTCTTGTCCCTACCATTGTCCAGACCATTGCTTTTACTCTTGCATCGACTATTTGAAACAAGCGCTTCTAAATGAGATATAGATGAAGAGACTTAAGATTTTCTCTATCTCTTCATTTAATACTCCGCTTTTGGCAAACTCAGACTAACCATGTCTTCTAGAGCAGAAGCGATTATGGACACTCGTACGATCTTTTACGAGTCTAGTATATACATAGTAACCAAAGTCCTTCTACTTCGTTATCAAACTTTACTCCCATTGAGGATAAATGGTCAACCACGTCGTGGAACTCACTTAAGTAATCCATAATAGACAAACCATCCTTTTACGTAAGACTCATCGGATCTAGAATAATTTATTTACCTCTGTCTTCTTTGCATTCAAGGATTACAACTTCTCCCACAACATTTTTGCGTGCTCAATATTGGCAATACGATTATACACATTCTCGTATATGAACTGTGTAACGTCCCAGTTCCAAAATACGTAGACCAGGAATACATACATGCCAGCTGTAGGTATATGAAGATACTCTAATATATGGAATCTCTGAACATACATAAGCTGTAATTTTATTCTAATAACAATAGCAGGAAAATCTATATCTCATCTACAGAACAATTTAAAAGGTTAGTCCAATAATAAATAAAGGAAGTTAAGTGTTAGAATAGCTCGGTAGAGACAAATCCACTACCAGCAACTAGTCAAACCAAAGAGGGAAATAGAGTCCAACCTCCATAAATAAAGAATAATAGTAACTAGAATTCTATCAATCTAAATGAGTAAGCTATTATCGGAAGATAAGACCTCCTCGATAGAGAACAAAGCATCTGGTCCGTACTCCTGCGGAAAGTCTTGATCGTCTATACCTGGAGAGATCACTAGGTCCTCATAGGAATGTAAAAAGATACAGAAAACATGCCACAAAATACTGAATATAAACATGTCGCAAGTTATAAATAAAATTAGTAAGTAATCTGGATCACAACACAATCCAATATCCCATCATTGAAATAGTAAACAATACCTACAACCAAACAAGAACAAGGTATGGCACACTATTTCGTGACAAAATTCTATTCCATGTTCTGATCAGGTATAGGGTCACCTGACCATTCTATAATGCATTTCAGAACACACTCAACGCAAGGGCAGACCGACTGGTTATGAGTACAATGACTACAGGATAGCGCTCAAGCGAGTCGCTAGCACAGTACATGGGTACACTACCAAAATAAGTGGTTTTAGCGACGCCCAAAAACGTCGGAAAAATAACAAAATCCGTCGCTAATATGTATCACCGACGTATTTACCGACGTTTAGGTTTTGTCGCCGTTTCCTTAGTCGCTGATTACAAAAACGTCGCTGAACGTCACAATTACCGACATTCAGCGACGTAACAGTACGTCGGTGAGTTATCGACGTTTATCGTCGTTCCGTCGGTATATTAGCGACGTATATGTAGTCGCTACACGTCGGTAACCTGGAATAGTTACCGACGTCTACCGTCGTTTCGTCGGTAATATAGCGACGTGAATGTTGTCGCTAGACGTCGGTAAAGGTCCTGTACATTTTTGCAGCTAGTGTCGGTAAACGTCGTAAATACGTCGGAGAGCTGTACTTTTTTGCAGTTAGTCGTCGGTAAATGTCGGTAAAACGTCGGAAAAATATTATTTAGCTTTGTCGTCGGTAAACGTCGGAAAAAGACGTCGCTAAACGTCAGTAAGCGTCGCTAAACGTCGCTAAAGTTGTAAAAAAATAAAAAAATAAAACACAGATTCTATATTACCACTCACAATTCTATAAAACACATATAGGTACACATTCAAATCCCCACTCACAATTCCAAATCACAGCGCATTCAAACCCCCACTCACAATTCCAAATCACAGATAGCTTTAATCTAAGTTAATTAACATCCAATCCAAACACAATTAACATTTATCGACGAAGGAATTAACATCCAATCCAAACAAGTCACAAGTCAATTCGATACAAACACAACTAACATCCAATACAAACATCCAATCATAAGTCACAAACATAAGATGATACAAACACAAACAAAAGTCCTAACTAGGACTACTAGTGATCTGGTGCAGGAGGGGCACCGCCGCGACGAAGGCGTAAAAACTCCTCATCATACTCCGCAAGTGAAATCGATACAGATGGAGCGCCAGGCTGTGACGTCGGTGGAGTCGGTGTCGAAGAAGAAGGCGGTGGAGGCGGCGGAGTCGACGACGATGAAGGCGCACCCAGAGTACCAGCATGCTCCAACGCTGTAAGTCGCTGGTTGTATGAATCCATGATAGATAACATTCTACCACTGCTCTGGACCATCGAATCCTGCGCCAATCTCACCGTCTCGGCCATGGTCACCTGTCCTGTCTGCAACTCCGTCACCGTGCGCTCTAACCCTCCAACGGCGCTCTGTCCTCTCAGTCGTCTCCCTGAGGTCTATAATGCCGCGGTCGAGCGCATCCAATCGTGCTAGCACGCAGGATCGTCCGTAGGATGCTGAGACTGCTGCTCGATCCGTCGTAGCAGGTCGTCACGGAGAGACTCCATCATCTGGTGGACTCGGGCAGACTCCTGGGACGGCTGTGGACCATGCACACTAGCAGGAGATGTCCTAGAGGACTGGGTCGCAACTAGGGCGCCATAGGATCCCGTACCGTAGTACGTACCCCTACGGAGGCCACCAGCGGCGGTCATCCACAGCTCGTCCGCCGACGGAGCTTGAGTGGGCTGCGAGGAAGTACCGGCCTCTCCTGCATCAGGTGCACTAGCAGCCGCCCGTTCCCGCAGCCTCGTATACTCGGCCTAGAAAGTATGGATAGTACTCTATGATTTCTAATTTCTAATTAATGTACTTATTTTTACTAACTTCATGAATATTTATTTGCATCATATTTACTAAGTTATATTAAAATGGACACGAAGTATTAAATTAAGATAACGTATTGTAATACTTACATAGGTCTGCTCGGCCCTCTCGTCAATAAGGACTCCGCCCTTCCGATGGGTGCCAGGAAGACGGTCACCATGTCGGCGTTACCGACCTTCCTTACCTGTAATTAAATATATTATCTTAGTAATAATTTATCGGATTTGCATTAAAATAATATTTCTAAAAGAGAAAGACATACCAGACGACGGAATGTTCCGTCATCGGAATCGACCCACCGCACCACTTCGAGGCATGTTGCCTAGCCGCCTTAGCCTTCTCCGACTTCTCCTTGTACCTTGGCTCGTTGAATCGAGCCTTCATCTCATTCCACTGATCAGGGGATCCAACCTTTGATCGGCTTTCCGGCACGATCACGTTCCTTCTGATCATTAATAGAGTCGCGGATCAGCTTAGCAGCGACGGAAGGAAACATCCCCTCGATCTGCTCGGCCCGGTGCGGCGGATAGTAAAACATATCCTAGAACAGTACGAAACCAAATATTTATCAGTTATATAATATGCATAAATTAAATGATTCATGTTAAAAACAAATCTATTTTAACCTTGAAGCGCGTAAACCAGAAGTTCTTCCTTTCGTCTGGAGCATCAGAGTAGTTAATCCAGGGACCACCATAATTATGCCTCAGCATATCGCCTAGGCGTCTCTGTACCCCTGGAGGACGATATCTATACATACATATTATATTCATGAAAAAAATTAATTTATGATAAAAAACAGAAGAAAAAAAAATCATAAACCAAAATACCTACTTTGTACCGTCGGCCCAGATCTCCGTCCTCCCCTCCTCCGGAGGTGCGCACGCATCATCTTCATGATGCTGGTCGGCCGTCGGCGCATCCTCCTCGGCCATCTGCTCATCCGTCTCCATCGTCGTATCAACATCAGGAACGCTAGACGGGGGAGCAATCTCAACAGGTCTGGAACTACTCGTCCCAGGAGATATGCCACGTGACGTCGTCCCAACCGGCCCAGCTACTGTCCGATATGGAGGAGTAATCGGCGACGAGGATCCAGAGCCGGTACCAATAGGAGGTACCGAAGGCAAACTCCGTCCCCTAGCAGTACCTGTAGGAAGTACCGGAGGATCCCGACCTCCTCGTGGCCCTCGCAAATGTCCGCGACGACCTGCCATACCTGATAACAGCATATGATAGTACAAGATATAATAGAGACTAGAAATATACAGTACAACAAATAATAGAGACTAGAAATATGACAGTGCAACAAATATTAGAGACTAGAAATATGACAGTACAACAAATAATAGAGAATAGAAATATGACAGTACAACAAAGATAATAACCAAGGTAACATATGATGATACATTCTACAATAAACATCTAAGTCCAGATAATATATTCTAGAAGAAACATCTAAGTCCAGATAAGTATATCTCTCTCAATCATCTTCAGAATAATCATCTTGTTCGTCTTCCTCGACCTCATCTTCCTCTTCCTCCTCATCTTCACTTTCGTCTTCACCTTCGTCGGCTTCGTCTTCCTCTTCGGATAATTCTACATCTTCTACATTATGTGTCGTGTAATACGTAACTTCCGTGGAGTCCACATCGACAATATTGGTTACAGGAGGTAGCTCGTCCTCCTGGTAAGCTTTTTCATCAACATCAAAAGTATCTCTAGCTTTAGTCTTGCATACTGCCCACCAGTCAGACTTCGTTGCTCCCCGTCTCGGATAAGCTGTGAAATACACGAGCTGAGCCTGAGTTGCTAGGATAAACGGTTCGTAGCCTTGATATCTACGCTTGTAGTTTATATCCACAAGACCATGCTTGTCAATTTTCCAGCCTTGATTTTCAATCGGATCGAACCATTCACACTTGAACAACACGATCTTTGCAGGTTCTCTGCCATAATTATATGACAACTCCACAATCTCTCGCAAGATGCCAAAGAAATCATTTCCTGGATCGACGTCTTTGTAGTTCGAAGACTTGATACACAAACAACTGTTCTTCGTGGAATCAAGATCCAGGAAGCTGTCTCTGATCGGAGTATTTGTCGACTTGAACCGAAAGCCATTGACACAATAACTTGGCCATGTTTTAACAAAAGTAATTGGTCCCTTGGCAAGAGTTCTAATTAATTCAATCTCGGGTGAAATTAGACGATCGACCTGAATATCAAAGAAGAGATAATAAGTTATTTATTGCGCAGTTGCATTAGAAGAGGGCCAGTAAATATTACCGAACTGCTTACATATTCGCTCAACCAAGAAGGAAAATGACGTCTCATTTCTTGTTCTAATGCTTCGTCTGTTAGGTAGGGTCTAACCTAGCCTCAACTCATCATTATATGTGCTGGAAAACAACGAAGCATTAGAACGATTAGTACAATAATATTAGCTTATACTATTACATTGAGATGACGTAAACTCATCATTCCTTACTTACCCCTCTAGCTTCTCCACTTCATCCTCGTCGCAATTGAGTAATACATACAACTGAGCAGCCCTTAGCTCTTCGTCATTCAAATGTCTCTTCTTCATTTTCCCCGAAGGCTTTTCGGACGCATTGAATACTTTCAGTATTCCATCATTAAATTCTTGATATCCGTCGTCGTTTCTCGGAGCCCTCGTTCTATTCGTAGCAACATGAGGTTTGAAATAGGAGGAGCAGAAATTTGTAATCTCCTCGAGAATATAGGCTTCACAAATAGAACCCTCGACCCGAGCCTTATTTTTTACCTTTCTTTTTAGGTGATTCAAATGTCGCTCGAACGGGTACATCCATCGATATTCGACGGGTCCACCAACACGTGCCTCGTAGGAAAGATGAATCGGCAAATGCTCCATAGAGTCGAAGAATCCAGGAGGAAACACCCTCTCTAGCTTGCACAGTGTTGCCGCAATGTCCTTCTCTTGCTTTTCTAGACGATCAACGAGCAATTTCTTAGAACAAAGGTCCCTGAAGAATATGCTAAGCTCCGTCAATGGATCCCAAACTGCCTGCGGTAAGAATTTCCGAAATGCAATCGGAATTAACCGCTCCATGAATACGTGACAATCATGGCTCTTCATACCTGTCAGTTTGTTCTCCTTGAGGTCGACGCATCTTCTCAAGTTTGAAACATACCCATCTGGAAATTTCAGACCTTGAATCCACCTACAAAGCCTCACTTTATCCTCCTTCTCCAGTGAGAAAAATTGCCTTAGGCTGCTTCAACTTCCCATTCCCGTCCTCTATCAAATGCAATGCAGGACGTCTACATATTTCTTTCAAGTCCAATCTAGCCTTAGGATTGTCTTTCGTCTTCCCCTTTACGTCTATTACAGTATTAATTATGTTGTCAAACACATTCTTCTTAATATGCATGACATCAAGGTTATGTCTAATCAGATTGGTGCTCCAGTATGGCAGATCCCAGAATATACTCCTCTTCGTCCAGTTATGAGTGCGACCAAATCCGTCACACTTGTAGCCCGTAGCAGGCTGCTCAATAGCACTTGGTAAATCTCTAACCTCCTTCCATATCGTGGCTCAGCACCACCTTGTCGGTGGATCACCCTTCTCCACAACGCCAGCACGAAAAGCATTCTTGTTCCTCCGGTACGGATGATCCTTCGGCAGGAATTGTCGATGACAATCGAAGAAGCACGGTTTGCCTCCGTGTTTCAAACGGAAAGCCTTAGTGTCGTCCATGCAACACGGACATGAAAGACGACCATGCGTGCTCCATCCAGATAACATTCCATAGGCCGGAAAGTCGTTGATGGTCCACATAAGTGCTGCCCGCATCTGGAAATTTTGTTTTCTAGATACATCGTACGTGTTGGAACCTACTTCCCACAGCTGATTCAACTCATCAATCAATGGCTGTAAATAAACATCGATGTTCCTTTTCGGATTATTCGGACCTGGGATAATAACGGTGAGGAACATATATGGAGTCTTCATGCACATCCAAGGCGGTAGATTATACGGGGTGACAATCACAGGCCAACACGAATACTGGGATCCCGAAAGTCCGAATGGGGTAAAACCGTCAGAGCAGAGACCCAATCTAACATTACGCGGATCAGAAGCAAAATCTGGATACTCTCGATCAAAGTGCTTCCATGCTTCTCCATCAGATGGGTGATCCAACACTCCTTCGGCTATGTTCCCGCTTATGCCAACTCATGTTTTCTGCAGTTTCCTTCACCATAAACAACCGCTGCAAATGCGGCGTCAACGGCAAGTAGTGCATCGAAGAGGTAGGCTTCCTGGTACCGACAGACTTTCCTCTACCACAGGCCTTGTAGCGATCGACACCACAAAATCTGCAGGCGTCTTCATCCTTGTCGTCTTTGTAGTACAACATGCACCCGTTGCGACAGGCATCAATTTTTTCATATCCCATCCAGAGCGATCTAACCATCCTCTTAGACCGGTAGAAGTCTTTAGGCAACTTCGCACCCTCAGGCAATATTTCTATAAGCAACTCCATAATACGGTTGTAGCAATCTTGCGACATGTTAAAATCGAACTTGATGCTCAACAATCTTGTAACCACCTCCAACGGTGAATGATCCTCACAACCAGGATATAATAGAGTCCTTGCATTCTCCAGCAACTCCATGAACTGTGCAGCATCGGGGTTCGGTGCCTCCTCAGGTGCATCATGATCATCCGGATCGAAACTAGGCCCGGCCGCGTCAAAAACCATGTTCACCAACCCATCGTCGTAAGGAGCGTTGTTGTGGACATCCACATAAGGCTCGTACTCCGATGCTAAAGACACAAGTTCTCCGTGCTCGCTCCACTGATAGTAATTCGGCGTGAAACCCTTCGAGTACAAATGATACGTGACATCCACTTCTGGATGATATTTCAAGTTGCGACATCTCACACACGGACACTTAATTTTGGTACCGTCCATGTACTGAGGGAACGCCTTGGCAAACTGCAGGAACTGGTGTACACCCTCTATGAATTCATCCCGCACACCGCACATGTCATCAGGATGACGGTTGTACATCCAAGTACGATTCTGCAGATAGTAATTCAGCTTCATAATTCTGTAAGATAGATACATCAAGGTAGTGAATGATATGCAAGTGTCAAAGCTTTTCCGATGGATTGCATTTATCTTTTCATCCATTCATTCATGCATTGCATTTATCTTTTCAGTTTTGCATATCATTACCTACTATTATACATGCATACTTTATATATACATCAAGGTAGTAATACTAGTTGATGTTCTGAAAAGGAGAGTGCGATGTCTAGTAGAGGATTCTTTTTTTTGAGGAGCTGTCATATCATGGAAGTCAATATAAAATAAAAGAAGTATACATGCAATTCTATATGATTTCTAGGCCAATCAAGGTCAAAGTCAACTATTGGTCAACTCGATCAACAATCTAGTAAAACAAGGCTAAACTAGGTCAATAAGACAACATCTTGGGTTACATTGGTCAACTGGATTACATTGGATATGAAAATCTGTATCGTAAGACAAACTAAACATAATTAGTATATAATCATGTAACTGGTGGATCCGCTAGCTAGTAAGCCGGATGTACTTAATATCAGAGAGTATTAGATTAGTATCAGTATATAGGTTAGGTAGACCGTATCAAACGCATATCGGAATAGTAGGCCGAATAGGAGGCCGAGATAGTCGAATGAGAAGAAGGGAAGAAGGGAGGAGCAGATGGGTCCAGAGCCATGGTGGAGGAGGAGAAGTAACATGAGAGCAGTTTCCGTCGTAACATCTCCTGGCTCTGCTGGCAACTGAAGTCCAGATGCTACAAAGGACGATCCTTCGTTGAAATCGACTACAACACCCATCAGTTCAAGTTCATTCCTAGATGAGTATATTCCAATGCCATAGAGGAAGGTCAACAAACTGATGGCTTCTATGGCATTGGAATCTACTCATATAGGAATGAACTTGAACTGATGGGTGTTGTAGTCGATTTCAGCGAAGGATCGTCCTTTGTAGCATCTGGACTTCAGTTGCCAGCAGAGCCAGGAGATGTTACGGCGGAAACTGCTCTCATGTTACTTCTCCTCCTCCACCATGGCTCTGGACCCATCTGCTCCTCCCTTCTTCCCTTCTTCTCATTCGACTATCTCGGCCTCCTATTCGGCCTACTATTCCGATACCGATACTTTGAACCTTGATCTTAACCCAAACCTATATACTGATCGATACTAATCCGCTACGCCCGATACTAAGTATATACGGTCGATACCGATAGCGATAGTCCGATACCGATAGCGATAGTCCGATACCGATAGTTCGATCGATACCGATAGTTCGATACCGATAGCGATAGTCCGATACCGATAGCGATAATTTAAATGTTTATGGATTATGTGTTAATTAGTTCATGTTTTCATTTAGAGGTTATGCTCTAGTTTTCATCAAAGTCAATTCTTTTGTGTTTTGGATATGTTGTGTAGTTGTGATGGATGCTTCATATTTGTGATTCTGACTGACTTTACAGAATCTTTGACAATTGGGATATATTATATTATCTATGAAAGTTTTTATGGAAATGAATGTTATGTCTTGAACAAATGTGGAGAGTTGTGAATCTCCTACATTCTCCTACATTTTATAATTTAAAACCTATGGGTCTTACTATTCTACAAAATGAGCTCCTACATTTGAAATCTAGAATCTAGAAATTGGGATGAGCCTTACTAATGATGCTCTTAGGTAACATATTTAACAGATGAGATTTTCATGTTGCACTTACGCATTTTGTAGCTATAAACTGCTTAAGCAACAACATATTTAGAAGACCACCTATTCATGCAACTATCTCAAACTGACAATTATTTTGAGTAATCTCTTTCATTTCTATCGATACATGCCAAATATACTCTTTACCACATATAAAATAACACTAATACCCCGCTTTTCATCTCACACTAATAACTCAAACACACATAATCATATACATACAAATACTAATCTAGTATTTCAAAACTCTCGACTTTGAAGAGTCATTTCTGTGTCAGTGTATACGACTCTCCTTGAAAGCTTTCATATTTGGTAGTAGACTACATTTTAAGTATTCTAGTATTTTTTTACCTTCGAAATAATTACTTAATTGACAATATTGTGTACGAATATTGTGTCGTGTCAGCCTGTCGTATCGTGTCTATGTCAGCACATCAGGAGGAGGGAGATAGGGTTAGGGTTTACCTTCCTTGGTCAGAATTGGGTCGGGGTCGAGGGATGGAGCAGCGGCAGAGGGGACTAGTCGGGTCGACGTCGACGAGGAGACTTGACGGTGGAGGAGCGATGGAGGGTCGCCGGACGCCGCGGGAAAAGAGGTCACCGTGGGGAGGGGGTCGCCGCAGGGAGGGGGGTCGCCGTGTGGGGGGGTGGTCGCCGCGGGGGGGGGGTGGTCGCCGGAGGAAGGGGACGCAAGAGGGACGAGGACACCATGGGCGAGCGGGGTCGCCGAGGTAGGGAACGAGGGAGAGGGGTGTCTCCGGAGGGAGGGGTCGCCGGGGGGAGGGGCTCGCTGGTGGGAGGGGGTCGCTGGTGGAGGGGGTCGCCGGAGACGAGAGGGGAAAAGGGAGAAAGATTTGGGGCTCGAGCGGGAAAATAAAATTTTGGGTAAAAAAATGAAATCGATCTGGCCAGCAGAACCCTATATGAAATATTTAGCGACGTCATACTAAGACGTCGGTAAACGTCGCTAATATCAGTGATTTTAGCGACGTTCACCGACATATCCACGACGTACGTTTTTACAATACAAAACTTAGTCGCAATACGTCGTTGAACGTCGCTAATAGTGACGTATTGCGACGTTATAAATTTACGTCGCTAAATTGCTAAAATATAGCGACGTCTTTCATAAACGTCGCTAATTACGTCGCTAATATGACTTATTTTGGTAGTGGTAGCGCTCCAGAGAGTCGCTAGCAATACAAGGGTAGCGCTCAAGAGAGTCTCTAGCACAATACAAGGGTAGTGCTCTAAAGAGTCACTAGCAAAATACACAGGTAGCGCTCTAGAGACTCACTAGCAAATATCGACACGACACGACATGACTTGACACGACATTGCCCAAGCGTATAGTACATATCCTCCATGTCCAATGCTCATATCCATGTTGTGTCCACAACATGTTATACTAATAACTGCTAAGTCTTCTAATATGCAATTTTATTAGCAATTATAACCTAGCGTGCGTCCTATACGTACCGGTGGCCAGCCGAATACGCAAGTCCAAATACTATATGAGACACAACTCGTGGAACACAAGTTTCATGGCTAAAGGAGATATACCAAATCTCATAATAATGGGATAGTCCTCTAAAACTAAGTCACCATGCATAAAATAAATAAAAGCAACAAAAACGACTAACTCGGTCATCAGCACCCAAGTATGACTTGGACGCACAATTAAATATAAAACAAATAAATAAAAGGAATAACATGCTGAAATGATTGTAAATAATCAGTAATAGTGACAAGGTATCTTGTTTGGAGGTGGTGTGCAGAAAATGACAACGTCTAGTACCAAACTCGTTAGACCACAAAAGCAACTTAAGTAAAACTTTCGCAAGTGTCCCCGGATATTGAAATATACATCACCAAACATTTTTAAAATAAAAAAATGTCTAAGACCGCCTACCCATAAGTCCAATTCTGGACACAAGAGCAAAATCAAAATTTTAGGTCAAATGATGTCCACTGCTGGACCCACTTTGTACCGAAAAGCGTGCCAAATTCTATAGTCTCTAAAGTCAATAAATATATGTCTATGGGTCCAATTTTTATATGAACTCAACAGTATGTCCAATTTTGGATTCAGTCGTGTACAAAATCGCTCGTTGGATCAGATCGTGGATCCGCCAAAACTACGATCCGATCAATTATCTCAGAATTGGACCAAACTTGTCTCACAGTACCAAAAAAATGATATGAGTCTAATGGTGCAAGTTTCATCACAATGTGACGAGCTTGCACAAGTAATTACCAAATTTGGAAAATCACCGATACGGTAGTTTTTGACGATTATACCTCGAATTCGTCATGCACACGCAACCAATTTGAGTTCTGCCAAATTTTTTATGTGCAAAAATTTCATATGCACCTTTCAATACAACTAGTTTATGATCAAGTCATCCGATTTGTCGATACGAACTCCGTATCGGAGAATTTCTAAGTTTTTAAAATTATTTTTTCGTGATTTTTAAATTGATTTACAACATGAATTAATCAACTAAAATAAAAAATAAAAATAGGGTTTTAATCCCAGTTAGGTTGTCTAAAACTCTGTTCAAGTATATTTTTAATTTCCTCTAGGTACGACATAAAAAACAGCTTCCAAAACTGCTCCTCGGGACAGTTTTTGTACACATAAATTCGTTATTTTTCTTGATTTTGGAACTCATTTTCTTCGAGTACATCGCGAATTAACAAAATCCACTTAATGGGTTCTATAGGTGGTTAGGTTGTCTACACGTATGACTTTTCAGCTAAAAAATGTCAAGCGATGAGGAAGAAAATCAGTGTATAAGTTGATACCTAGGTCGAGTTTGCTGCTGCTGTACGTAACTGCTGTTGTTGTGCGCGACTGCAATTGCAGCGCTGTTGTGTTGTGCGCAGTAGTGTGACCAACGGCGATGGTCACTCCGAAGGTGCACAAGGGTACGGGCAGACGCGGGGTAGCCTGGAGTTGTTCTCGAAAATAATATACAAATCGATTCCTATATATCTCTAGGTTTTAAATCTAAATTAGGGAAATCCATTTCGGGTTTAGATTTGGATTTGTGGGTTTAAATCAAAGAGATTCACATATGATTTGTTAGGATTTTTGTAAATAAAATGATGGAGAGTTCATATGACTCGTATACCTTTTCCTTCTTTTTGTTCTACTCGGGTTTGGCATAGTACTGTTTCGAGGAATAGTACTTGCCTAATTTTTATTTATTATTAACAAAACCAAAATACTATATATATACTAGTACGGTTATATATATATATATATATTATATATATATATATATATATATATATATATATATATATATATATATATATATATATATATGAAAACTTAAAATCCTACATAATATTTTTAATTAAAATACTATAATATTTCTTAAGGATTTATTAATATATAGTACAATATCATTTCATTATATAACAACATTTACATAGTATTTATTCAAAAAAAATAAAAAAATTATAAACTCTTACACAATCTAATTACTAAACCATTTCACAATAATAAATATTAATAAAAATGTCAAACCATAATTTAATAAAAATAACAATTAAATAATTAAATAATAAAAAAATCCTATATTTTAGGGGGATGGTTACATCCTACACAACTTACAAGAATTTTGCCCTTGAAATTTAAAGCTAAGGCACGATCGATGGATAACAAAATTAGAAGAATCAAAGTCGCAATTTTGTACCTAGATTATTAAATGCACGACCAAATCGAAAATAAAATGCAATATGAAAGAAGCGATCAAGTACGAAGATCGTACCCCGACTTTTGAACAGAGGGAAGAAACGGTTGTTACGTTATCCTTATGCTCCCAAGTTTGGCGATTGATGCTTCGATGACATACGAACCGAGAAAATAGAACAACTCACTCTTCTAATATACAAGGGTTATAGATGGGTGAACAAATTCTAAGGCACGTCATGCAGAAATCTCCAACAACTAAGTCCTTAACTTCCCGTTCGCACAACCTACTAGTCTACGGTTATAAGGCTACTAGTGGTGTCGAAGGTAGTGCTTATGCAATGATGTACTAACTGCGATACTAACTAATAATTTCTAATATTTCTAGGTAATGACGAGACAATTATATTTAGCATGATTACTAAACAAGTGAAAGTGTGGCTCTAACATCAAATAGTATTCCAACAATGATGACGTAACTAGAGTAATACATGTTATATTTCTATCCTCAAGAGGGGTGTCTATTACTACCATGGTGAATGCTTGTGCCTTTTATTGTCCTCTGGTATGCTGAGTTGGTACCTGCTCGAGCTGTTGTGTCCTTGTTATCGCATACTTGCTCCTTGGGCAATCATTTGAATGGTGTTGGTCGAATCCACAAGCCCAACATAGGCCGAACCTCTTACGACAATCTCTCTAGATGTGTCTTGGATTGCCACAAAATTTACAAGTGTGACGCTCGAGAATATTATATGGGAATGCTTTTGGTTAACTGGTGGACTATAAGTCGCCTCTCGGGTCCTTCGGATACGAGTCAAACTGGTGCCTCTGCTGTAGTAAGTGACTATGTGCTTGTTGTGTTTCCTTGCAGAGAAGCTCATGACTTCTAGCTTATTCCAATATCGCAACATGCAAAACTCTGGATTGCATAGTAGTGTGCTTCTTGAGCCTTGGTGATAGTCCTTGGTGAAATCTCTTGGCACTCTCTCGCTTTGTCAGAATCAGTGTCATACCGAATCTGCCCAATAGACTGAATTCTACGTCATACTCATCTATGGTCATATTTTCCTGCTTGAGATAGAGAAACTGATCATAGAGGACATCATGTACATGGACAGAAAAGAACCTCACATTGAAGAGTTGACAGAACTCTTCACAAGTCTGATCGGTTCCAAAATGCCTTTCTTCAACCTTACAACCAGTGATTGGCATTGTCTTCTAATAATTAATCTACTGCCATCATCCATAAGTCCTCAGGCAACTGTGATGCCTTCAATAGCTTCTATGTGCTAATGAGCCATGCAGAACCTCTAACGACCGTTGAGAACCTTTAAAAATTTTAGGCTTCATCTCGATAAAGTCCTTAATGGAGCCTACAGAGGGTTATGGTATTGGTGATGGAGTTGGTACCGGACTGATGGTGGAGGTGGGTGTCTATTCAATAGGGCCATCATGTTCTGTCTAAATCGTTCGGTCTGTTGCCACTGAGACTGCTATAAAGCGTACAAGAATTGAGTAGTAGTATTTCCATCATTCGGGAGCGAACGTATCTGATGTCTGGATTGAAGGGGAACTGTTGAAGAAATGGTGGGGGAGGTAGTGGCATATACCCTCCCTAGGGTACCATAGTAGGCTACCCATTTTGTCCCACCAGGGGTTCCTAAGTCTAAGTGTTCTGCTGTATCATTGGGGGAGCTATGTTGGGCTACTGTTGCCCCTGCTGGAATGGAGTGACTTGGATGCCACCGGAGGCTGTGATGGTGTTTGCTCCTCTATGGCTGCGAAAGCACTAGTTGTGGCAGCCGGAGAGGAAACGCGTCCACTTCGAAGGTACATTCTTACTGGCACGAAGGTAAAAGCTGTCACGACCCGCTCCCGAATAACCAAGTACGTGTCGGACACGCCCAGCCTTCGTCGATGGACACGACGAAGTAAGCTGTACAATATTAAGGAAAACTCCAAGTCACAATGAAATGTAAATATCCACAACTTCTATATATCGTTCCCAGAAAGATCACCAATAATCATCCAAGCCTTTTACAATCTTATCCGGAGACAGATCCGGTAAAATAAAATACAATGATGAAATAAAAATATAATATAAAATATCTAAAAAATAAATGAAGTAAATCCTACAATATCCATGATATCCCAATGCTCAAGGCCTCAAGCTCACCTGTAATATATCATGTCAGAAAAAGAGCAAAGCACAACCCCGATAAGAAATAATATACAATATAATCTGAAATACAGAATACAAGGTAAAACCAGAGTATGAGAACTGAAAATGAAACTATGGTACCATAAATGGAATGTGAAACTGAAGTACAACGATGGAGCTATGAACACGACAATCAATATGAACAAGACAATGAACACGACAATTAATAAACACGACAATCAATGCAAGTGTGACCTTTGAAATATTAACCTAATATGTGGCCGGCTGGGAACCACAATTCGCAATTCACAATCCACAATTCACAATTCTATAAGGTTAGGCTTAATCGTCTGTGAGGTGTATCATTAGGCAATTCACAATACCTAGGTTGGGTGTGATCACACACTAGTCAATATTTTCTTCAATCCTGCTATAATAATGACTCACAATACAATGAACAAGGTACAAGGCAATCATGTGTATCTCGTGCCCGATATGAAAATATGGCACATGAATGTAAGACATAATCACAAAGTAAAAGCTCGAGTCAGTGTACTTGCCTCGCTTTGGAAGCACAGGAGTAGTAATGTATGGATGAATGTCACCTGTTATATTTTTGGTACAAGTTTATTAGGGTTGAATTAAAGACATTAGCTATTTGCTAAACAGATAAATCAACTATTTCTAGTACTCATATAGGCAAATCCAAGTAAATTAATATTTTTAGAAAATATAATACAATTTATAATATGACTTGATCAAGATAAATAATAGTAACATTACTTTTAAATATTAGAAACGTTTTGCAAGTATAATAACTATATAGCATTTTTGAAATAAATACATTTTTGGTATACTAGAATTTTATTACCAATACATAATAAATTATAGCAAATACATATGGCTAGTATAATAGTAAAAATACTTTAAACTATTTTCTAGCAATAATTTATTTATTAAGCAATAACTATCTAAAACAACATTTACAAAGTCCAAAAGTTTAAGAAATAATTTCATAACAATATACATATATTATTATACATTATACTAAAAATATTTATACAAAATTTTTGTACACATAAGTATATATATACTATAAATTCAACCTGGCTTTAATAAGCCCAAGCCCACAGAGACTCAAATAGTCCAAAAATCAGATTGGTTCAAAGCCAGCCCAACCTAAATAATGAATTAGTCTTTTTGAAATAAAATTAGAATTTTCGGAGTCCAAACATTCAAGCCCAAGAAAAGCCCATCCATCAGTTTGCAATTACTGCTACTGAAATTTTGTAAGGAAGGATTTAGCCCAGCATATATTCATAACCCGAGCCCACCCATGACTTCATCTGTCAAGCCCACATATCAACTTCAACCTTAATCATATTCACTTTCTTCCTTAATTCTTTCCTTCACCCCAACTCACATGCTCAGCCCACTACTTCTTTCCCAGACCCGGCCCAATCTTTCCACCCTAACAACATAATAAAACAAAACGCACACACGCCTCCACTCTCTCATAATTCTTCAATCAGTCGATAGAAACCGTCTCCTCTTCACTATTCACCTACTCTCGATCGAAGCCCTAACCCTAGCTTCTTCTTCCTCCCATAGCTAGGAAACCCTAACCCTAATCATCCTTATCTTCCTTCCCAAGCCTGACCATAACTCTAGCATTTCCCCAAATGCCAAACCCTAACCCTAGAAAAATAGGAACCAGAAGAAAATGAACACAAATTAAGGGGTTCGAGTAGATCAAGGAGAGACTCACGGTGATCGGCAGGGATGTCGATCCTCGACGGTGCTGTGGTGGTCCGAGCAGTGGTGATCCGAACAGCAACGATGCGACGGCTCGTGGCAGCATCAGCGAACTCTGGGGTGGCGTGGTGACCTTCGGTGCTCCTCGATCGGAGGTCGATAGTCGGATGGTCAGATCTGGACTAGATCTGAAGGAGACAATGACACGGCGTGGCTCGAGGACTCCTTGGCAGATCAGATGGTAAGCCATGGCGGCTCTGCTCCAGATATGGCGAGGACAAGTTGGCTAGGGTGGCGCACCTCAACTATTCCGGCGGCGGTCTTCGAATGGGCTCCGACGAACTTCTAGATCCAGTCGGCGAGGCGGCTCGATATTCGAAGACGTGGTCTGATCATCAAGGTAAACTAGCAATCGAGATCGACGAGGCTCCAGTGAGGCAGTCGACTCCAGTGGCGCGACTTTGAGCTTGGCGTTGTGCCAAGATGTGCCATGGAGTGGAGGTTCGACTGGCGAGATCGAGATGGTCGGAGGGGCGGTGGCGGCAGCGGCGACGGAGCTCGGTCGGGAAGCACTGGTGGAGGGAGAAGAGTATAGAGAGTGTGTACAAAGTGATGGACTGTGCTGACATGTGTCAGTGATGGAACAACTTTTGTAATAAATATTTGGGTGACAAAGCTGTAGTAAAAAGTAGATCTGGGGGCCAATAAAACTAAGCAGTAACTAATTCCCAACAGATTCAGTTAGGATTACCAACTAAGCACAAAATTAGTTAGTCCAACTAATTGCAGTTATATTCCAACTAATTGTAGTTATTAGTTAACTGCCACCTGTTAATTAATAATAATTACAAAAATAGTTTAATCAAATTAATCCTCCTTTTTAGTTTAATACATCAAAACCAACAGTATGAGAACAACAGTAATATATTCAAAATTCAAAAATTAGTTTTACTATACTTCATAGTAGACAGATTTTCCATATAATTAAAATATATCTCAATAAAAAGAAAATCAGGTTTTAGAAAGGAAGTTTAACTAATAGAAATATTATTTCTTTTTACAACTATGACCACCTACAATATTAATCAAGCTTAAAGACAACATTTAGTAAAAGTAATAATTATACTCAAGCTCATTAACTAACAGAAATGGAATCTAGTAGAATAGCTTTGTAAAGCAATTTAAGTTTTATTTAAAAAATAATTTTGGTATTTCAAATAATCTTTTTAGGAAAATAAAATCTTGAAATTCACAAAATTCGATTTAGGGAGTTACAAATCTACCCCCCTTACAAAAATTTCGTCCTCAAAATTTCAAAGATTGTAGATATGCACAAATCTAGTAAAATGTTTTTAAGAAGCAATAAGGCTAAATAATTTATTTAGGGAGTAAAAATAACAAGGACTAACAAGTAGTTACAAGATAATATGAAAATAGTAAATACAAGAAAACTTAGAGACAAGTCTCAAAATAGGTACTACAAGAAAATCTAGATACTACAAGCAAGGTAAAGGAAGATAACAGTCCATCCGGCTGCGCTCCTTGCTGATACTGATCCTCGAAGGG
This sequence comes from Iris pallida, assembly GCA_029216955.1. Lineage (NCBI taxonomy): Eukaryota > Viridiplantae > Streptophyta > Magnoliopsida > Asparagales > Iridaceae > Iris > Iris pallida. The sequence continues at coordinate 27,750 of JANAVB010027039.1, forward strand.
TGGATCCTCCTGCTGCAGCTATGGTGTTGGTCCTTGGCGATGAAGGCTGTAGGGCAATCTCTCACTTGGTGAGTGGCAGATCCATAAACTAAGCACTGCCCTAACCTCTTGCGACATTTCTCGACACGGTGTCCCGGCCTCTTGCAGTACACGCTAGAAAAGTATGTCGGGGTCTGGATCTGCTTTTGCTGCCTCAGCGATGTCGAAGCTCGGACATGATGATGATGTTGATGCTGAGGTGCTGGCCGCTGAGGTTGTCTCTTCTGAGTGTCGGTCCGCTTCGTTGGACCCTGGGAGCTGCTGGCCCAATGTCTCGGTACCGCTTGAGCTTCGGGTCAATCTCCTTCTCTACTCTCTGAGCAACTTTAAGGATGCTCGCATAGGTTGTAGCCTGGCTAATCACCACTGAATGTCACATCTCTCTGGTGAGACCCTTCTTGAATCTCCTTGCCCTCTCCTCTGGCATGATGACGAGGTTCTACGTGAACCTGCTGAGGCGGCTGAACTCCGATGTGTACAGAGCTACGGTCATACTCCCCTGCTACAATACCTCGAACTGATTTTGAAGTATGTCTCGCTCCACATCTGGAAAGAACTTTTTCTTGAACAACAATTTGAACTCTGCCTCGAGAACTTGGGGTACGGCCAACTGAGGCTCCTCTCTGTACCAAGCTCTAGCAATGTCAAAAAGTCGCATGCTCACATCCTCGACCTTCAAATCATCTAGAATCCTTGCCATCTTCAGCGTTCGCTCGACGTTTTCTAGCCACTCGTCTGCATAGACTATCCCCTCATGGCCCCAAAATCTATCTAGCAGAGGTTCTGATAATCTCTGGCGACCCCTGTCCTCGTGCTGCTGGTGCTAGTGGTGCTGGAGGAGCTCGTAGAGCTGGCTCCCTCCGTAGTACGTCCATGATCGTCGCTCGGAACTGCGTGGCTTGGTGGTTCTGTGCCTCCATGAACTGCTGGAACATGACCATCATCTGGGTACCGTCGAATGTCATCGTCGGGGGAAGCGACGAAGGCGGAGGCGGTAGAAGCTGCTCCTGTGCATCGGGTGCAGCCTGCTCGCTAGTCCCCACGTTCTTCGTGACAACCATCCTGTAATAAAAAATAAACCGTTGATTGCTATGTCCTAGAAATTCATAAACTAACCTAGAAAAATCATAAGTAAAATCAAATTTTAGATATCAATAACCATAACCATTTCCTACGGATCCTATGCTGTCATGAGTTTTTCTTAGCTTTGTTGGTCTCCCAATAGCACTTTATAGTCTAAGTGCCATTAGCACAGACTTGTATGGGCCACCACTAAAAATATGTCATGATCCGCTCCCGAATAATTGAGTACGTGTCGGACATGCCTAGCCTTCGTCGATGGACACTACGAAGTAAGTTGTACAATACTAAGGAAAACTCCAAGTCATAATAAAATGTAAACATCTACAGCTTCTATATATCATTCCCAGAAAGATCACCAATAATCATCCAAGCCTTTTACAATGTTATCCAAAGACAGATCCGATAAAATAAAATACAATGATGAAATCAAAATACAATGTAAAACGTCCAAAAAATGAATGAAGTAAATCCTGTAATATCCATGATGTCCCAATGCTCAAGGCCTCAAGCTCACCTGCAATATATCCTGTCAGGAAAAGAGCAAAGTACAATCCCGACAAGAAACAATCTACGATGTAATCTGAATACAGAATACAAGGTGAAACCAGAGTATGAGAACTGAAAATAAAACTATGGTACCATAAGTGGAATGTGAAACTGAAGTACAATGATGGAACTATGAACACGACAATCAATATGAACAAGACAATAAATACGACAATCAATGAACACGACAATCAATGCAAGTGTGACCTTTGAAATATTAACCTAATGTGTGACTGGCTGGGGACCACAATTCACAATTCACAATCCACAATTCACAATTCTACAAGGTTAGGCCTAATCGTACGTGAGGTGTACGATTAGGCTATTCACAATACCTAGGTTGGGTGGTCACACACTAGTCAATATTTTCTCCAATCTCGCAATAACAATGACTCACAATACAATGAACAAGGTACAAGGCAATCGTGTGTATCTCGTGTCCGATATAAAAACATGGCACATGAATGTAAGACAGAATCACAAAGTAAAAGCTCGAGTCAGTGTACTTGCCTCGCTTTGGAAGCACGGGAGTAGTACTGCATGGATGAATGTCACCTGTTATATTTTTGGTACAAGTTTATTAGGGTTGAATTAAAGACATTAGCTATTCGCTAAACAGATAAATCAACTATTTCTAGTACTCATATAGACAAATCCTAGTATATCAATATTTTTAGAAAATATAATACAATTTATAATATGACTTGATCAAGATAAATAATAGTAACATTACATTTAAATATTAGAAACATCTTGCAAGTAAACAACTATATAGCATTTTTTAAATAAATACGTTTTTGATATACTAGAATTTTATACCAATACATAATAAATTATAGCAAATACGTATGGCAAGTATAATAGTAAAAATACTTTAAACTATTTTCTAGGAATAATTCATTTATTAAGCAATAACTAGCTAAAACAACATTTACAAAGTCCAAATGTTTAAGAAATAATTTCATAACAATACACATATATTATTATACATTAAACTAAAAAGGTTTATACAAAATTTTTGTACACATAAGTGTATATATACTTTAAATTCGACTTGGCTTTAATAAGCCCAAGCCCACAGAGACTCAAATAGTCCAAAATTAGATTGGTTCAAAGCCAGCCCAACCTAAATAATGAATTAGTCTTTTTGAAATAAAATTAGAATTTTAGGAGTCCAAACATTCTAGCCCAAGAATAGTGATAATTGGAACCGTTTAGCTTTATTGCGCACTAACTTCGCATCCATCTCTTCTACTCATTTCAATTGTCAACATCTTACGCCTGACAACCTGTGCTGTTACACAATTCTGTCAACCACAGCTCCGATACCATTCTGTTGGAAACGAAAGCGAAAACCGTTTTTCCAAACTGATAGGACATGATGATCGAAGAAAAATGCACAAACCAACGAAATATGTCAAAAAAAAAAAAAATTTAACTCAAACACTAAGATTTTTACGTAATAACGTCTTACGTACAGGAGAACACGAGCAGTCTGTCTCGTCTCTTTTACGTTTTACGTACAGGAGAACACGAGCATATCCATAGCCATAGGTTCAAATAAGTTATAGGGATCGATAGAAGAAAGAAAGAGAAAGAAGGGGGAAAAAACTATCCTCTTTATCATGGTTTTTATTAACACGTGCAATGAGTGTACGTAAATGAGTGCCACATATGCCAACAAGCTAGCGCAAAAACGTTTTACGTACAGGAGAACACGAGCAGAACTTCCTTCTGTCTCGTCTCTTTTACGTACATTCTTTCTTCGGTCCTTCCATAGCCATAGGGACTGTAGCTTATGAAGTACGTACGTGCGATTTCAAATATAGCTTGGTTGGCTCATTTAACATGCTCGATGTAGGAAAGACCACCGTCGTCACATGGGCATTGCCACGGCCATGCATTCGGAAGAACCTCATTCATTCATTTCATTCTCGCTCCCACACACTCTTGCAAATATGCTCTCCATGATGCGCTTTTGGCTGTAGGAGAGTGGAAAGTACAGATGGATGGTCCAACCTGCTGCAAGGCTGCAATTGCTTTGATGGTACACTCTAGCTAGCAAAATGCTTTGTCAAGCGTACAGCTTCTTGTGAGTGTGTGGATATGGATGGATAGATGGATGGTCCTGACAGTCCCACTTAAAGTACCATGTATGGATTGCTTCTTTGACTTGGCTTATTGTTTCGTTTCTTACCAATATACAAAGTTATATATATATATATATATATATTATATATATATATATATGGTCCTTCTACAATACATCTCATGAAAAAATTTGTATCGATACATTCAAAATCTGAACCATTGGATGTTGATCCAATGGTTCGGATTGAGGTCAAAAGTCAAAATCAGCATTAAATGATGTTCCCTACTCTATTAATCTGAATCAGCATTAATGCTGATTTTGACTTTTGATCTCAATCCGAACCATTGGATCAACATCCAATGGTTCAAATTTGGAATGTATCGATACAACTTTTTCCACGGAATGTATTGTAGAATTTTCCATATATATATATATATATATATATATATATATATATATATATATATATATTAAAGGAGTAATGATATTAATTTCTTCAAAGTATTTTTTCAAACTATTTCTTATGTGACAGCTGATAGTATATAAAATAGTAAATTTGGATGATGCCATCTTTTATTATGTGAAATCTAACATGACAAATTTTAATCCAAAAAATTTATCATCCAATTGATATTAATATTAATTTTAATTTTAAATTTTGTCATGTCAGTTGGCATATAAGATTCATGTCAACTGTCACATAAGAAGAGATAATTTAGAGAAATATTTTGAAGGAATTAATATCATTATTCTATGGTAAACCAATATTTTGGTTTAAATAAGGATAAGTAGGATAAGTAGGTAAACAAATAAAGCAACTAACAAAAAGTTCTAAAAAGAAAAGTTTTAGAAAAAGAGCTTCTGATCCAAGTGCTCGAGTTCTAATATAAACTTTCTAATCTGAGTTTTCAAAACCCGAAGGTAGCCGTACAAAATATTGTGTGACTGATTTTTTTCATTATTTGAGCAAAGTGTTTCTAAGGCTTGACCTAGTTTTGCACTTTGACCTGGATGACCATCAATATTGGAAAGAATATGCAGTATGTGTTAGTGCCGAGGCACAATTTTCGATGGAAAATTCTGAAACTGAAACAATTGTACACACAACGTTTCAAATGCAGCACCTTAAAGAAGATGTGCAACAGAGATCCTGAAGGATTCTGAATTACGAGGATCTAAAAAGATTCTACGTAATACACAAAAAATCTAAAGAGACTTTGTGCAAGCAATTATCGGCAGTAGAGCTTCTAAAAAGAAGTTACTGTAAAAGGCAACAGCAGCGATGACAGGCGAGAATGAGATGCTGGAGTGAATGAACCACCGTTGCTCAAAGCTTTATTCGCCCCACACGAGCACGAACAGCTTCCAGGAACCAGCAAGTTCACGAAGAACTTCTGGAACGCTCGTAAGTCAATATTTGAGACTTAAACGGACTTCCTGGACTTAACAGACTCCCTCAACTCTCTTCTTGGTGCTTCTTTCAAAGGAGGCCAAGGGGCTCTATTTATAGAGTGGAGTTGAGACTTCACCTCTTCTCCTATCCGATGTGGGACTAAAATACCAATACTCAAAATAGAGTTTGATATTTTAGATCATCCCACAATCAGCATAGAAGTGTGCCAGTCTACGCCTACCCCCCGAACACTCTCGTGCATGCACGAGACAATCCTGGAGTCCGCGTCCGAGTCCGAGTCCGCACAACAAAAGTCAACTTGCATCCTTGTTGGAGTTAATCCTTTTTCCTTCTAGGAAAATACTCCCACATGGCACAAACTTGTGCCCCACTACACCTCATGTGCACACCTCAACACAAGCAATGCATTATATTGAGATGCTCACCATTTGGTGTAGCCGATGTGGGACTATCTTTTCTAGTCCAAAGGCAAAAATACCAACAATCTTCCACATATTTCAATATATGGGTCGAGCGTTCCCCACAGTGACTGCCCATCATGCATTAGGAGAGATGTCGCTACGACTTGAATCTTCCCGCATAGGTTAAATAACATCATGATACAAGAATGGACTAAGCCTTGAATTCTGTACCATAACTGCAATTCTTCCTACTCACATAATGACATCAACTGTGCTTCTGGCTGCACATTGAAGGCCTTGTGCCAGCCTGGTTTCAGTGTATAATTTTTGGGCGTCTACAAGTTTACCCTCAAGAGACGGCCTGATATCTCTGTCCATACACTATAGGTGAGTTCTTTATAAAGAGTCATGGCATGAAGCATTGCGCTTCTTTGCGGTACTACGCTGCTATGACATGGCTTAAAGCCGAGGCTTTACCCCACCTGGGTACCTCATCGTAGTGTCATACTACTGTAGCATGAGGTCACAGGCCTCTTTGTAGTGCCAACTACCCAGCATGAAGCCTTGCGCTTCGGTACGGTGTTACGCCGCTATGACATGGCTCGCAAAGTCGAGGCTTTACCCTACCTGGTACCTCTTCGTGGTGTCATGCCACTGTAACATGAGGACATTATCCTCTTTGTAGTGCTGTCTACCTCTCTTTATTACGATTATCATACAGCATTAGGCTACCTGCCTATTTGCGGTGCTACTCCGCTGTGACTTGGCTTACAAAGCCGAGGCATTACCCCTACCTGGGAACCTCATGGTGGAGTCACCCCACTGTAGCATGGAGTTACACTCCTTGTAGTGCTGCTCTACCGTGCTTCCTGTAAAGCACTCCAGGCATTCACTCTGCCTGAGAACTCATTAAGGCATTTAAGCCAACCTTTCCATAGGTTCCGTTTTCCGCAGAAAACAACAGTAGACAACAGTGGTTGTAGGTCCGTAACCTCTCCATGTCACATAGGACAAGTATCCACCGTTCCTGATATTCTTCTGGTTAATAGTCCTCCTTTGAACCAAAAGCTAGATGCCTAGTAGATTTTTCTTTGAACTAATAGCATAAAACTTTATGGTAGGAATGTAATAACACAATATCAGAATGCCTTCAAGCCCATTTTACAAGCTGTGTCATCGACCAGCTGGCGCTTGAGGCCCTTGGTGAACGGATCCGTCAGGTTCTCCTGACTCCGAACATCGATCACTGCAATAACACCTCTCTTGATAAGATCGTGTACTGCTTTGTGCTTCAACCGCACCGTTCTCTTCTTCCCGTTGAAGAGTTTATTTGATGCCACTGCTGCTGCCGCCTGGTTGTCACTATATCGGTATTGTAGGTATCTGAGCTCCAACCACCGAAAGATCATACATGAGCTCCTGAAGCCACTCTGCTTCATCTGTAGCAGCATCCAATGCAAAGAATTCAGATTCCATGAAGGAGCGAGATAACACAGTCTGCTTCTTCGACTTCCACGATATAGCAGCTCCACCCATGGCGAATACAATCCACCTGTGGAATACTCGCTCTCCATATCTGAACACCAGCTAGCATCACTGAAGCCTTCTACTACTGACGGATCTTCGCTGTAGAAAAGTGCATATGTCTGAGTTTTCTTGAGATATCTCATAACACGCTTCACAGCTTTCCAGTGCTCAACGCCTGGATTGCTAGTGAACCGACTCAGCATTCCCACTACAAAAGCTATGTCAGGCCTTGTGGCAGTAGTAGCGTACATCAAGTTTCGATTACGCTAGCGTACTCCAACTGCCTGACGCTTTCCCTCAAATTTGGCTCCAACTTCTGATCACTCCGGTACGGTGTATCAATAAAAGGAAGATCTTGATACCCATAACGAGTGAGCATCTTCTCAATATAATGAGATTGTGACAACGCTATTCCAGCGCCTGTCCGAATGATCTTGAGCCCCAAGATTACGTCGGCATCCCCCAAGTCCTTCATATTGAACTTGGTCGAGAGAAATTTCTTTGTCTCTGTGATGCAGCTTAAATCCATACCTAGGATTAGCATGTCGTCCACGTAAAGACATACGATTACTCCTCTTCCATCAGCAAACTTCGTATAGACACACTTGTCTGTTTTACTGACCCTGTAGCCATTTGACCTTATCACCTTGTCAAACTTCTCATGCCACATTTTGGGAGCTTGTTTCAAACCATACAGAGACTTCATCAACTTGCAGACTTTGTCTTCCAGACCTATGACGACAAAACCTTCTGGTTGTTGCATGTAGATCTCTTCGGTCAGCTCGCCATTAAGGAATCGTTTTTACATCCATCTGATGTATCACCAGCTTATGTATTACTGCTAGAGCAATTAACAATCTGATGGTTGTCATCCGAGCTACTGGAGCATAAGTGTCAAAGTAGTCGATCCCCTGCTTCTGAGCAAATCCCTTGGCCACTAGCCTGGCCTTGAACTTGTCAATGGTTTCATCTGCTTTCATCTTCTTCTTGAAGATCCATTTACATCTGATGGGTCTTGCTCCTTCTGGCAGGTCAACCAATACCCATGTGTTGTTGGAGATTGAGTCAATCTCGTTGTCTATCGCCTCCTTCCAGAATACAGCATCTCTGATCTTTATCGCGTCATCATAGGTAAGCGGATCTGCTTCCACATGATAGGTGACAAAGTCATCTCCAAAGTCTTTCGACCTCCTCGTTCGCTTAGTTGACGGCTCAGCGAGTTCTGGTTCAGCTGATGTCTCCTTGACGACAGCTTCATCTTGGACTACTGGTTCATTAAAGACTTCTGTCTGCTTTGTACCCTCATCATTCTTCGGAAGATCCGCGAGAACAATATTCTTGTGTTTTGCAAACTTGTCTTCAAAGTATTCAGCATCGCGAGATTCGATGATGTGGTTTGACTCGATATCAAGGAATCTTCGAGCATCACTCTTCTCGGCATACCCCAAGAAGATCGCCTTCGTAGTCCTTGCCCCCAGCTTCTGAATCTTCAGATCCGGGAGCTTCACATAAGCCAGACCCCCCACACTCGAATGACATTCAAATTAGGTCTGACTTTGAACCAGAGTTCATGAGGAGTTATGTCGGAAGTTACATATGGCACTCTGTTCAGAATGAACGTTGCCGTTAGTGCAGCTTCTCCCTGGTAACACTTTGGAAGACCCACAGTCAACAGCATGGAGTTCATCATCTCTGTCAATGTTCTGTTCTTCCTTTCTGCTACTCCGTTGGATTGTGGAGAGTACGGAGCCGTTGTCTCATTGATGATTCCATGTTCTTTGTAGAATGATAATAATTTATGAGACCGATACTCCCCGCCTCGATCACTCCTTAACCTCTTGAGTTGTTGTCCAGTTTGCCGCTCAGCCTCGGCCCTGAACTCCTTGAACTTCTCGAATGCTTCGTCTTTAGACTTGAGCAAGTAGACGAAAGTATACTTTGAGAAGTCATCGATAAAAGTAATAAAATACTTCATCCCGGCCTTTGTAGAGAATTGTTTGAAGTCACAGATATCTGAGTGAACCAACTCCAGAAGATCTGTGCTTCGATGGACCCTGTGAAAGGGTTTCCTTGTGATCTTCGTCTGAGCACATACTTCGTATTTCTCTACCTTACCCCCATACTTGGAGATAAGTCCTAGACTAGACATTCTGTTAATCCTTTTACAATGAACATGTACTAGCCTATTATACCACAACTCAAGAGAATAATCAGAAAAAGTGATTGCATTTATATCATGCTGGGTTACAACAAGCTGAATCTTGTACATTCCTTCAGTTTGGAAAGCTTTTCCGAAGAATGTACCCTTCTTGGACATCACCAACTGGCCAGCATTGATGTCCATCCTCAAGCCTGCGTTGTAGAGCAGACTTCCAGAGATCAGGTTCTTAGCAATTACTGGAACATGCTTCACACCTTGAAGCGTCAGAGTGTTCCCCGATGTGAGTTTTAGCTCCACGTTCCGATCCCCAGTACTTCAGCTTGTGCCTGGTTTGCTATTATGACCTTCTCTGAAGTTGGCTCATAAGAGACGAACTAGTCTTTGTCTGAACAGACATGGCAGGTCGTACCAGTGTCTATCCACCAGTCCAAGTCAGCCCCCACAGTTGCAACCTGTGCTATCATGGCAACTAGATTAGTAATCATAGAAACCTTACTAGGCTCACCTTGTTCTTTGGGCTTGGACTTGCATTCAAATTTATAGTGACCCTTCTTGCCATAATTGAAGCAAGTCACATGGGACTTGGACTTCTGCTGCTTGAAAGTAGGACCCTTCACTTTCAGATTCGTAAAGTCCTTCTTTTTCCGATGAGAAGCAGCCTGCTTCCCCTGGTACTCTCTGGTTTGGACCAGATTTGCCTTTGCCAGTTGTTTGGACAGAATATCCATCTTCTGTTGAGAGCGCATCTCATCCTCAACATGGATCTCTTGCAAGAAATCTTCCAAGCTAATTTCCATCTTCTTTCGATGCATCCTTGCATAGAAGTTGCTCCACTCTGTAGGAAGTTTTGCGACGATCCCTCCAACGACAAACTTGTCGACGAGGGGCATGTTCTCGTCTTCTAGTTTCTGACGCAACTTCAGAAACTCCTTCACTTGGGGCAGCATCGCCTTCTCGTCTTCGAAGGTCCACTTGTGATATTTTTCTACCATGAAGATCTTGGACCGGTTATCGTTATCTTCATAGAGCTTTCCCAAGGAGTTCCATATCTCTTTGGCAGATGTCTTCTTGGAGTAGGACTCTGCCAGAGAGTCTTCCATGGAATTGAGTATCAATAGTTTGCACATACTGTTTTCTCTCTTCCACTTAGCTTGCTTGGTCGTAGCAGCGCGCCACAGCCGCAGCAGATCCAGTGGTTGGAACGATCGGTTCTTCTTCTGACAGCACGTGATCAACATTCACGAGTTGAAGATTTAAAGTGACCTTTCGTCTCCATATCTGGAAGTGTTCGCCATCGAATTTCTCCAACTTGTTAAAGCCGGTATCGATAAGCGAAGCACGAGAATTATCCATCTTCTCAATAAAGCTTTGAGATTGTTAGTGCCGAGGCACAATTTTCGATGGAAAATTCTAAAACTGAAACAATTGTACACACAACGTTTCAAATGCAGCACCTTAAAGAAGATGTGCAACAGAGATCCTGGAGGATTCTGAATTACGAGGATCTAAAAAGATTCTACGTAATACACAAAAAATCTAAAGAGACTTTGTGCAAGCAACTATCGGCAGTAGAGCTTCTAAAAAGAAGTTACTGTAAAAGGCAACAGCAGCGATGACATGCGGAATGAGATGCTGGAGTGAATGAACCACCGTTGCTCAAAGCTTTATTCGCCCCACACGAGCACGAACAGCTTCCAGGAACCAGCAAGTTCACAAAGAACTTCTGGAACGCTCGTAAGTCAATATTTGAGACTTGAACGGGCTTCCTGGACTTAACAGACTCCCTCAACTCTCTTCTTGGTGCTTCTTTCAAAGGAGGCCAAGGGGCTCTATTTATAGAGTGGAGTTGAGACTTCACCTCTTCTCCTATCCGATGTGGGACTAAACCAATACTCAAAAATAGAGTTTGATATTTTAGATCATCCCACAATCAGCATAGAAGTGTGCCAGTCCACGCCTACCCCCGAACACTCCCGTGCATGCACGAGACAATCCTGGAGTCCGTGTCCGAGTCCGAGTCCGCACAACAAAAATCAACTTGCATCCTTGTTGGAGTTAATCTTTTTTCATTCTAGGAAAATACTCCCACATGGCACAAACTTCTGCCCCACTACACCTCATGTACACACCTTAACACAAGCAATATTATATTGAGATACTCACCATTTGGTGTAGCCGATGTGGGACTATCTTTTCTAATCCAAAGGCAAAAACACCAACAGTATGTATTCATGTCACTTAAGATCAAAATTGTCACTCCTTTTTGAAGTGAAAATCGTACCTTATGGCCACAAAAGTATTAGTAGAAACTACTTAGAATACGACTAAACAATAGGGGTGCACAAATCTCTGTTTGAAACTGAAAACCGATTCCATTCGAACGTAAATGAAAATTCGGTTCGATTTTATTTAATTCAGTTTGATTTTCGGTTATGGATTTTGAGTAATCCGATTTTCTATTCATATTACGGGTTTGTACTTCAGTTACCGTCCCAAACCAAAAATCAAAATAAACTATGAAGTTAACATTCTTTCTAACCCTAGTTCCTAAAACTCTTCCTTCATAAGAAATTCATTCGTCGCTTTTGACTCTTGAGTCCCAAATATCCATCTCTTTGACTCTAAGCTCTCAGTGCCAATAAGCCCTCCGTTTCTCTTCGAGATCGGACAAGTCCTCCCTTTCTCCATCTCTCGTCGAGGAGATCGAGCAAGCCCTCCTCTCTCTCTCTCTCTCTTCGAGATTGAGCAGATCCAGCATAATATCGAGCACTCCGGAGTCCAGATCGGCTACTCGAGCATTCCAGTCTCGAGATCTAAATAGATCTAAACCTAAGTAAGCCTCTAAACTTAAAGCTTTTCTAGAATTTCTTTTCTAAACATAGTTGGAGCAATGTATAGTTGATTGTTTCTATTTTAAAGAATTATTTTTTAATTACTTTTTAATTTTGTAACATTAATTATTGATCTAAAACGGTGATCTTTAACTGGGATGTTTGTTGTGCTACTTGTTGGATTTCATTCAAATATAGAATTAATTTATGCGGCTGTTGATACTTGCTTAAATAAATTTATTTTAAAAAAAATCTTAATTTGTGATTGATGTCATCAGTATCAGTTGTTGGTATTATTTAACTTATCATGCCATAATCTACTTGCAATGCCGGATGCATGTGTATACACTATTGCCTTGTTTAACAAATTTGCTCCTTATACAGTGCTCTGAGATAATCATCTTTGTGCAAGAACTGAAAGTAGGTATATTGGCATTAATTTGATTAATTTGATTATTTGTTTGTGAAATGGAGAATCTGCAGAACTGATAACCATGTCAATTATGGTGAAAACCTTGAAGTGACAAAAATGTTTAAAAGACTACGAGTTTAATAGCCTAAATTATTGTCAAGGTCACATTTCCTATAGGTTTATGCAATATGTGTAGGTTTATGCAATATGTGTCATCTAAATCAGAATCGTAGATAGTTGTTGCCTCAAAGAATAGTGCCTATAGACATCGTTACACAGCTAATAAGACAAACATGGCAATAAGGGTGCGTTTGATTGCAAGGTGAAAAATGTGTGGAAAAGAAATTAATTCCATGGAATTATTTTCCTAGGAAAAAATTCCATGAAATTTTAAAAAATTTCCATGGAAAACTTAATTTGGGTGTTTGATTGCCATTATTTTCCAAGAAAAATAGTTATTTTCCTATGGGTTGGATAAGTTTCATTTTCCATCATTTTAGATGGAAATATGGAAAATGATAGTTTTTTGGAAAATAATTCCATGGAAAATATAAGCTATCAAACACTACAATTGGTGGAAAATTTGTGATGGAAATATTTTCCATGGAGAAATAGCCCAATCAAACACAGCCTATGTTCTGAAAAAGTTTAAAGTAGGAAAATACTAAACTTTTCTTTGAACAACTAAACTATTTTCCCTTAACACTATACTACATCAAGGATCATAAACTACACAGTTTCTTGCTCTTCCAGTAATTGTAGTGGCGAGGCATTCGCTACACCCATTGGCGAGACATAAAATGCAACCATTGGCGATGCATAAACTGATATTTAATTTTGTATACCTATCACTACTAAAATCTGCTCTATTAGCGACGTAATGTAGCGACGGAATAAAATAACGTCGCTAAATATTGAATATAGCGACTCCTTTTGATATACATCGCAAAACATCGCTGAATAGCGACGTTTCGCGATATGAGTTAAAGTACGTCACTGAATAGCGACGTTCAGCAACGTAACTTAAGTTATGTCGCTACAAAGCGATGTTCAGCGACGTCAAAAGCAGACGTCGCTAATGTTTAATATATCCCGTTCGAAACTTTCATTTTTCCCTTCTCTATCTCCCAAAAATTTTCCTCCTCCGACCGAGCCCCCCCTCGACGTCAAAAGCAGCAGCCTCCTCCTCCGACAAAGCCCCCCTCCTCGCCGCCTCCCTCCTCCGACGAAGCCCCCCTCCTCGTCGCCTCCCTCCTCCGACCGGGCCGCCCTCTTCAGGTAAACCCTAACCCTAGCTATCTAGACACAGACACAGACACAAATGTGGGCACAGACACAGACGTCGTCCCAGCCTTACATTTATAACCCTCCCTCTTCCCCGTACCCACTTCCCTTTCCCTCCCCCTACCTGCCGCCGCCTCACCCTTCCGTCGACGAATATTTCATGGGCCACGTCCTCTCGAGCAGCACCCCCTGCCCGTCGCATCACCTGGGCTACGGCCTATATTCGAACTACGCGTGCTTCGGTTCTCCTCTCTCCCACGACTTCCTAGTCGAAGGGGCCCGGGCGCCGGCGGGGTAGCGACCAAAAACGGATCGAGCAATCAAGTGGAGGGGAGGAACTGGAATCACACTTCTTCTTCGGGAGATCCTATTCGAGACGAGAATATTATTTGAGAGAACATGTAGGGGGTTGAACTAGGTTGTGAACACTTGGTAGTGTTATTTTGTGGAGAAAGAACTATTTTATGGAGAAAGTTTGCAACGTGTATGGTTTGATAGTGAGATTGTAGCAAATAGACAAGTTGGTGCTTCTCTATATTATTGTAACCCTAATTTCACCAGTTTGATATTTCAGTTAGATAGTGAGCTTGTAGCAAATAGACAACGTGTAATAGGTTGTGTTGATGGATAGTGTAAGGTAATAGGGACCTATTATTTGTAATAGGTTGTAGCAAATAGACAAGTTTGATAGTGAGCTTGTAATAGGTAATAGGTTGTAGCAAATAGACAAGTTTGATAGTGAGCTTGTAGCAAATAGACAAGTTTGATAGTGAGCTTGTAGCAAATAGACAACGTGTAATAGGTTGTGTTGATGGATAGTGTAAGGTAATAGGTAAAGTATATTATTGACATATCATTTGTAATAGGTTTAGCAAATAGGCAAGTTTGATAGTGAGCGTGTAAAATGTAATAGGTTTAGCAAATAGACAAGTTTGATAGTGAGCTTGTAGCAAATAGACAAGTTTGATAGTGAGCTTGTAGCAAATAGACGACGTGTAATAGGTTGTGTTGATGGATAGTGTAAGGTAATAGGTAAAGTATATTATTGAAAAATTAAGTAGTTAAGGTATTAGTGTTAGTTAAGTTTGATGAGTATAAGATACTATAATAGATAGTATATTATAAGGTAATAATAGAGTGAGCATTACCTACTAGTACCTAAGGTATGGGTTATTACACTACCAGAATAAGTCATTTTAGCGACGCCTAAAGACGTCGCTAAAACGACAATTTTCGTCGCTAAAAATATTTAGCGACGAAATTACCGACGTCTTGGGCTGGTCGCGGAAATGTAAGTCGCTGATCTTCAAAACGTCGCCAAACGTCGCAAGTACCGACGTGTACCGACGTATATATACGTTGGTATATTACCGACGTCTACCGTCGTATCGTCGTTGTATTAGCGACGTGTTTGACGTCGCTAAAACGTCGGTAACTTTACCGACGATTACCGTCGTGTCGTCGGTGGTTTAGTGACGTGTTCAAAGTCGCTACACGTCAGTAAATCCTGGGAATTCCTAAGATGATTACCGACGTGCATCGACGTTTACCGACGTCCTCCGACGTATAACGACGTCGGTAAACGTCGGTAACCTGGAAAATATTGCAGATTTACCGACGTTTATCGATGCAAACTTACGTCGGTGGACGTCGGTAAACGTCGCTAAATCTGTAAAAAAAATAAAAAAATAAAATACAGAATGTCCATTTCTCCTTGCAGTTTAAAAAGATAACCATTTCTCACTGTAGAATAGGATCCAAACAATCACAGAATGTCCATTTCTCGCTGTACACAGGTTTCAGTCCCTATAACCAAGTCTACAACAATCACACAATGTCCAGTTCTCAGAATGTCCATTTCTCACTGTACACAGATTTCAGTTCCTATAACCAAGTCTACAACAATATCACTTCACAATACGAAGCATTGTCGACTACTTTCCAACGATACTAATCCGAAGTGGTATATAATAATCCAACACGGCCGATACCTATCGGATATGACCGATACCAAATCGATAAGGCCAATATGAATCCTAGCTATACGGCCGATACATATCGGATAGGACGATACCAATTCGCTAAGACCAATACCAACCGATACGGCCAATACCAAAACGATAGATCAATACTAATCCGATACGGTCAATACTTATAAGTACCTACGGTCCAGGAGGTTGATCCGCTAGTACATCCATGTACGATCAACGAAGTAACGATCCATTTCAATTTGGATCTGAAAATCTATATCGAAAGACAAACTAAACATAATCCGTTCTATTTCACACACTACCAAAATAAGTCATATCAGCGACGAAATTAGCGACGCAGACTTAAAACGTCGCTAATTTTGTTGGATTTAGCGACTCCAAAAGTATGCGTCATAATACGTCGTTGATAGCGACCAACAGCGACATATTGCGACCACCTTTAGTGTAATAAAAATCAACGTCGTTGATTTGTCGGAAAACGTCGCTAGTTTTATTAATTTAGCGACGTTTAGCGTCGCAAAGATTAAGACGTCGCCGAATATTAAAGGAAGGCCGATGCTTTGCGACATATTTACGGACGTCGCTAACTTCTGCTAAATAGGGTTTCCTCGGTTCGACTTTTTATTTCTCCCTCTCCCCAATTTTTTGTTCCCGCCCCTCTTCCCCGACCTCGACGACAGCCCGACCCCTTCCCTCCGGTGCCACTCATCCTCCTCCACCGCGAGCCCCTTCTCCTCCTCCACGCGAGATCCTCCTCCTCCTCCTCCTCCACCACCGCGAGGAGACTGAAGGTAAACCCTAACCCTAAATAAGGTGTTTTTCGTGTCCAAAATGGACACGGAGGCACATTACGACCATGTGTTCACTGATACAGTGTGTTCGTGAGGTTTTGGACACTTTGTGTCCATTTATTGGACACATGGACACCCCCAAGCTTGCATAATATATGTATTTCACCTCTGTACACTTAATCCCCTCCTCCTCCACCACCGAACTTGTCCTCCTCCTCCTCCACCACCGCGAGGAGACTGAAGGTAAACCCTAACCCTAATTGAGGTGTTTTTCGTGTCCAAAATGGACACGGAGACACATTACGACCATGTGTTCACTGATACAGTGTGTTCGTGAGGTTTTGGACACTTTGTGTCCATTTGTTGGACACGTGGATACCCCCAAGCATGCATATATATGTATTTCACCTCTGTACACTTAATTCCCTACATACACTTGTGTATTTTCGTATTAATTTGGATTTGTATATTGGATTTGGATTTCGATATAGTGTTTGATACATTGTTTCACCTTGCAACATTCCTACACTTATTTTAGACAACAAGTATATGAACCAATTAGTCAACATCTATTTGTTGAAGTATGGTACTCAATTCTTCGTAAGTTCTAGCTAATATGTCTCAAGATCCAATACTCGAAAATCCCAAGAAGAAGAAGAAGAAAAGAATAAAATGACATCGCTCAACACCCTATGACAACTCTTTGTAGAATTGTGTTAAAGTGTGAGTTCTACAGTATGAGTTCTACAGTATGGTTCTCTTTGTAGAATAAAATGACATCGCTCAACCCTATCGATCCTCCATACAAGTCTTCCTTCATCTATTGTCTTAAAGTGTGAGTTCTACAGTATGGTTCTCTTTGTAGAATTGTGTCTTATTTTAGACAACAAGGGTTTCCTATTTTATAGGTAACATGACAACATGTGTAAGGGAACATATAGGTGTGTGTTTGTGTTTGAAAGGGAGTGTCACAAGAGTAAGAGTGAGCATGTGTTAGTATTTTGAGCTGTGAGAGTGTTTGTTTATTGAGGTTAGTACCAACTGGAATGTTAGGTTAAAAGAACCTGGGAACTATGGTGTGGTTGTATACATCATGTATATGTATGTGTGTGTCTAGTGGAAGAAAGGGGGAGGGTTAACTAGTACCAGGTATTTGGAGAGGAGGGAGAGTTTATACTAGTATATATAGACTAATATCCTAAAACTTGACTTATACAACTTAGAAATGGCTAGTTTGACCAAGTTGGACTAGTTTAGCTTAGAGTTGACTCGGTTGGACTATACATAATATATAGACTAATATCCTAAAACTTGACTTCTACAACTCAGTCTATATGAAATATTGTAGACACGGGTGATATACCGTCGCCATAATCTCTGACCACCGCACGCACAAACATGCGAAAGAAAAGTTAGCAATATGAAAAGAAGATGACAGATAATCTTTGACCATTTAACGTAAAATATCATGTGTACATATACTGCGGAAAGTGTAGACCGCATGAACTGACAATTGCATATCATTCACTACCTTGATGTATCTATCTTATAGAATTATGGAGCTGAATTACTATCTGCGAAATCGTACTTGGATGTACAACCGTCATCCTGATGACATGTACGGTATGCGGGATAAATTTATAGAGGGTGTACACCAGTTCCTGCAGTTTGCCAAGGCGTTCCCTCAGTACATGGATGGTACCAAAATTAAGTGTCCGTGTGTGAAATGTCGCAACTTGAAATATCATCCAGAAGTGGATGTCACGTATCATTTATACTCGAAGTATTTCACGCCGAATTACTATCAGTGGAGCGAGCACGGAGAACTTGTGTCTTTAGCATCGGAGTACGAGCCTTATGTGAATGTCCACAACAACGCTCCTTACGACGATGGGTTGGTGAACATGGTTTTCGACGCGGCCGGGCCTAGTTTCAATCCGGATGATCATGATGCACCTGAGGAGCCACCTAACCCCGATGTTGCACAGTTCATGGAGTTGCTGGAGAATGCAAGGACTCCATTATATACTGGTTGTGAGGATCATTCACCGTTGGAGGTGGTTACAAGATTGTTGAGCATCAAGTCCGATTTTAACATGTCGCAAGATTGCTACAACCGTCTTATGGAGTTGCTTATAGAAATATTGCCTGAGGGTGCGAAGTTGCCTAAAGACTTCTACCGGTCTAAGAGGATGGTTAGATCGCTCTGGATGGGATACGAAAAAATCGATGCCTGTCGCAACGGGTGCATGTTGTACTACAAAGACGACAAGGATGAAGACGTCTGCAGATTTTGTGGTGCCGATCGCTATAAGACATGTGGTAGAGGAAAGTCTGTCGGTACCAGGAAGCCTACCTCTTCGATGTACTACTTACCGTTGATGCCGTGGTTGCAGCGGTTGTTTATGGTGAAGGAAGCTGCGCAGAAAACATGAGTTGGCATAAGCGAGAACATACCGAAGGAGTGTTGGATCACCCATCTGATGGAGAAGCATGGAAGTACTTTGATCGAGAGTATCCAGATTTGCTTCTGATCCGCGTAATGTCAGATTGGGTCTCTGCTCCAACGGTTTTACCCTATTTAGACTTTCGGGATCCCAGTATTCGTGTTGGCCTGTGATCGTTACCCCGTACAATCTACGTCTTGGATGTGCATGCACTCCGTATATTTCTCACCGTTATTATCCCAGGTCCGAACAATCCGAAAAGGAACATCGATGTGTATTTACAGCCGTTGATTGATGAGTTGAATCAGCTGTGGGAAGTAGGTTCCAACACGTACGATGTATCTAGAAAACAAAATTTTCGGATACGGGCAACACTTATGTGGACCATCAACGACTTTCCGGCCTATAGAATGTTATCTGGATGGAGCAAGCATGGTCGTCTTTCATGTCCGTATTGCATGGACAACACAAAGGCTTTTCGTTTGAAATGCGGAGGTAAACCGTGCTTCTTCGATTGTCATCGACAATTCCTACCGAAGGATCATCCGTACCGGAGGAACATGAATGCTTTTCGTGCTGGCGTTGTGGAGAAGGCTAATTCCCCGCCAAGGTGGACCGGATACACGATATGGGAAGAGGTAAAAGATTTACCAAGAGCTATTGAGCAGCCTGCTACGGGCTACAAGTGTGACGGATTTGGTCGCACTCATAACTGGACGAAGAGGAGTATATTCTGGGATCTTCCATATTGGAGCACCAATCTGATTAGACATAACCTTGATGTCATGCATATCGAGAAGAATGTATTTGATAACATAATTAATACTGTAATGGACGTAAAGGGGAAGACGAAAGACAATCCAAAGGCTAGATTGGACTTGGAAGAAATATGTAGACGTCCTGCATTGCATTTGGTAGAGGACGGGAATGGGAATTTGAAGCAGCCTAAGGCAATTTTTTACTGGAGAAGGAGGATAAAGTGAGGCTTTGTAGGTGGATTCATGGTCTAAAATTTCCAGATGAGTATGTTTCGAACTTGAGAAGATGCGTCGACCTCAAGGAGAACAAACTGACAGGTATGAAGAGCCATGATTGTCACGTATTCATGGAGCGTTTAATTTCGATTGTATTTCGGGAATTCTTACCGCAGGCAGTTTGGGATCCATTGACAGAGCTTAGCATATTCTTCAGGGACCTTTGTTCTAAAAAATTGCTCGTTGATCGTCTAGAAAAGCAAGAGAAGGAAATTACAGTAATACTGTGCAAGCTAGAGAGGGTGTTCCCTCCTGGATTCTTCGACTCTATGGAGCATTTGTCGATTCATCTTTCCTACGAGGTACGTGTTGGTGGATCCGTCGAATATCGATGGATGTACCCGTTCGAGCGATTTGAATCACCTAAAAAAAGGTGAAAAATAAGGCTCGGGTCGAGGGTTCTATTTGTGAAGCCTATTTTCGAGGAGATTACAAATTTCTGCTCCTATTTCAAACCTCATGTTGCTACGAATAGAACGAGGGCTCTGAGAAACAACGACGGATATGAAGAATTTAATTATGGAATACTGAAAGTATTCAATGTTTCCAGAAAGCCTTCGGGGAAAATGAAGAAGAGATATTTGAATGACGAAGAGCTAAGGGCTGCTCAGTTGTATGTATTACTCAATTGCGACGATGATGAAGTGGAGAAGCTAGAGGGCTAAGTAACTCAGGATGATGAGTTTACGTCATCTCAATGTAATAGTATAAGCTAATATTATTGTACTAATCGGCGGTTGCTTCGTTGTTTCCAGCACATATAATGATGAGTTGAGGCTGGTTAGACCCTACCTAACAGACGAAGCATTAGAACAAGAAATGAGACGTCATTTTTCTTCTTGGTTGAGCCAATATGTAAGTAGCTCGGTAATTACTGGCCTCTTCTAATGCAACTGCGCAATAAATAACTTATTATCGCTTCTTTGATATTCAGTTCGATCTAATTTCACCCGAGATTGAATTAATTAGAACTCTTGCCAAGGGACCAATTACTTTTGTTAAAATATGGCCAAGTTACTGTGTCAATGGCTTTCGGTTCAAGTCGACAAATACTCCGATCAGAGACAGCTTCCTGGATCTTGATTCCATAAAAAACAGTTGTTTGTGTATCAAGTCTTCGAACTACAAAGACGTCGATCCAGGAAATGATTTCTTTGGCATCTTGCGAGAGATTGTGGAGTTGTCATATAATAATCGCAGAGAACCTGCAAAGATCGTATTGTTCAAGTGTGAATGGTTCGATCCGATTGAAAATCAAGGTTGGAAAATTGACAAGCATGGTCTTGTGGATATAAACTAGAAGCGTAGATATCAAGGCTACGAACCGTTTGTCCTAGCAACTCAGGCTCAGCTCGTGTACTTCACAGCTTATCCGAGACGGGGAGCAACGAAGTCTGAC
Source organism: Iris pallida (assembly GCA_029216955.1). Classification (NCBI taxonomy): domain Eukaryota; kingdom Viridiplantae; phylum Streptophyta; class Magnoliopsida; order Asparagales; family Iridaceae; genus Iris; species Iris pallida. The sequence goes on from JANAVB010027039.1 coordinate 49,202, forward strand.
TGGTGGACAGTATGCAAGACTAAAGCCAGAGATACTTTTGATGTTGACGAAAAAGCTTACCAGGAGGACGAGCTACCTCTTGTAACCAATATTGTCGATGTGGACTCCACGAAGTTACGTATTACACGACACATAATATAGAAGATGTAGAATTATCCGAAGAGGAAGACGAAGCCAACGAAGGTGAAGATGAAAGTGAAGATGAGGAGGAAGAGGAAGATGAGGTCGAGGAAGACGAACAAGATGATTATTCTGAAGATGATTGAGAGAGATATACTTATCTGAACTTAGATATTTCTTCTAGAATATTATCTTGACTTAGATGTTTATTGTAGAATGTATCATTATATGTTGTCTAGTATTATCTTATTAGTACTTCATATTTAGCTTATTATTGTTGTACTTTCATATTTCTAGTCTATATATGTGTATTATCATATGCTGTTATCAGGTATGGCAGGTCATCGCAGAGCGTTCGAGGGAGACAACGAGGTCACTCTCCTCCGGTACTTCCTACAGGTACCACTAGAGGACGGAGTTTTCCTTCGGTACCTCATTCTGGTACCGGCTTGTATCCTCGTCGCCGATTACTCCTCCATATCGGACAGTAGATGGGCCTGCTGGGACGATGTCACGTTGCATATCTCCTGGGACGAGTAGTTCCAGGCCTGTTGAGAGTGCTCGTCCGTCTAGCGTTCCTACTGCTGATACGACGATGGAGACGGATGAGCAGATGGCGAAGGCTGCGGCGACGGCCGAGGCGGCGGCGGCGACGGCCGAGGCGCGGCGCCGACGGCCGACCAACATCATGCAGATGATGCGTGCGTACCTTCGAGGAGAGGAGGACGGAGATCTGGGCCGACGGTACAAAGTAGGTGTTTTGGTTTATAATTTTTTTCTTTATGTTTTTATCATAAATTAATTTTTTCATGAATATAATATTTGTATAGATATCATCCCCAGAGGTACAGAGACGTCTAGGCCACATGCTGAGGCATAATTATGGTGGTACTTGGATTAACTACTCTGATGCTCCGGACGAGAGGAAGGCCTTCTGGTTTGCGCGCTTCAAGGTTAAATATATTTCTTTTAACATGAATCATATAATTTTTGTATATATATAACTGATAAATATTTGGTTTGCGCTCTTCTAGGATATGTTTTTTATCCACCGCACCGGGCCGAGCAGATCGAGGGGATGTTTCCTGCCGTCGCTGCCAAGCTGATCCGTGACTCTATCAATGATCAGAAGGATCGTGATCGTGCCGAAAAGCCGATCCAAGGTTGGATCACCCTGATCAGTGGAATGCGATGAAGGCTCGATTCGAGGAGCCAAGGTACAAGGAGAAGTTGGAGAAGGCCAAGGCGGCTAGGCAACATGTCTCAAAGTGGTACGGTGGGTCGATTCCGATGACAAAATATTTTCATCGTCTGGTATGTCTTCCTCTTTTACAAATATTATTTTAATGCAATGCCGATAAATTATTACTAAGATAATATATTTAATTACAGGTAAGGAAGGTCGGTAACGCTGACATGGTGACCGTCTTCTTGGCCACCCATCGTCGCGGCGGTGACCTTATTGACGAGAGGGCCGAGCAACTTATGTAAGTATTACAATACGTTATCTAATTTAATACTTCGTGTCAATTTTAATATAACTTAGTAAATATGATGCAAAAAATATTCATGTAGTTAGTAATAATAAGTACATTAATTAGAAATTAGAATAATAAGTACATTAATTAGAAATTAGTAATAATAAGTACATTAATTAGAAATTAGAAGTTAGTAATAATAAGTACTTTCTAGGCCGAGTATCAGAGGTTGCGGGAACGGGCGGCTGCTAGTGCACCTGATGCAGGAGAGGCCGGTACTTTCTCGCAGCCCACTCAAGCTCCGTCGGCGGACGAGCTGTGGATAGCTGCCGCTGGTGGACTCCGTAGGGGTACGTACTACGGTACGGGATCCTATGGCCCTAGTTGCGACCCAGTCCTCTAAGACATCTCCTCCTAGTGTGCATGGTCCACAGCCGTCCCAGGAGTCTGCCCGAGTCTACCAGATGATGGAGTCTCTCCGTGACGACCTGCTACGACGGATCGAGGAGCAGTCTCAGCACCCTACGGAGGATCCTACGCTGCTAGCACGATTGGATGCACTCGACCGCGGCATTATGGACCTCAGGGAGACGACTAAGAGGACAGAGCATACCGTTGGAGGGTTAGAGCGCACGGTGACAGAGCTGCAGACATGACAGGTGACCATGGCCGAGAGGATGAGATTGGCGCAGGAGTCGATGGTCCAGAGCAGTGATAGAATGTTATCTATCATGGATTCATACCACCAGCGACTTACAGCGTTGGAGCATGCTGGTCCTTCGGGTGCGCCTTCATCGTCGTCGACTCCGCCGCCTCCACCGCCTTCTTCTTCGATACCGACTCTACCGACGTCACTGCCTCCTCCATCGGTGTCGATTTCACTTGAGGAGTATGAGTTGTTATCCCTTCATCGCGGCGGTGCCCCTCCTGCACCAGATTCCTAGTAGTCCTAGTTAGTACTGTTTTCTTGTGTTTATTTCATTCTTTATTTGTGACTTGTATATTTGTTGGTTGTGTAGATTTGGGTTTGGATCATATTCTATTTATTGGTTATTTGGTTGTAGACTTTGTTATTTGGTGTAGAATTAGTTATTTGGATACTTGGTTATTTGGATATTTGGTTATTTGGATACTTGGTTATTTGGATATTTGGTTATTTGGTTAGTTGTGTGATTGTTGTAAACTTGCTTATAGGGACTAAAATCTGTGTACGGTGACAAATGGACATTGTGTGATTGTTGTAGACTTGGTTATCGGGACTGAAACCTGTGTACAGTGAGAAATGGACATTCTGTGATTATTTGGATCCTATTCTACAGTGAGAAATGGTTAGCTTTTTAAACTGCAGGGAGAAATGGACATTCTGTATTTTATTATTATTTTTTTTTTTACAAATTTAGCGACGTTTACCGAAGTTTACCGACGTCCTCCAACGTAATTTTGCGTCGATAAACGTCGGTAGATAAGCAATATTATCCAGTTTACCGACGTTTAGCGACGTCATTATATGTCGGAAGACGTCGGTAAACGTCGCTGTTCAGCCCCAGGAATTCCCAGGATTTATCGACGTTTCACGACTTTGATCATGTCACTAAACTACCGACGAGTCGACGGTAATTCGTCGATAAATTTATCGACGCGTAGCGACACCATATTTACGTCCCAGAGATACCGACGACACAACGGTTGTCGGCATTATACCGACGTATATTTACGTCGACAAACGTCGATAATTATGACAATTGGCGATGTTTATGTGAATAGCGACTAACATTTCCACGACCAGCCAGAAACGTCGGTAATTTCATCGCTAAATATTATTAGCGATGAATATTGTCGTTTTAGCGACGTCTTTTGGCGTCGCTAAAATGACTTATTCTGGTAGTGACATGCTTAATTGCCAAGTATGGGAACAAATGGCTCAGAACACAACCCAAAATTCATTCTAGCATACATTAGTGTGAATCATCTATGTTCTGTACATATGGTGTAGTATATGTTCTTAACGTATCTAGTATCTGAAGGATATAACATAATCAAGATGAACTCACATAATGTAATACTAAGACATCATCTACTACTATATAAGATATAGTGATATGTTGTCGTATCATCATTGCCGAGGGATGAGGGTCGGAGGACGTCGGTAAACGTCGCTAAATCTGGAAAAAAAATAAAAAAATAAAATACAGAATGTCATTTCTCTTTGCAGTTTAAAAAGATAATCATTTCTCACTGTAGAATAGGATCCAAACAATCACAGAATGTCCATTTCTCGCTGTATACAGGTTTCATTCCCTATAACCAAGTCTACAACAATCACAATATTCAGTTCTCAGAATGTCTATTTCATATGCTGTAGGAGCCAAGTATGGAAACGAATGGCTCAGAACACAACCCAAAATTCATTCTAGCATATATTAGTGTGAATCATCTATGTTCTGTACATATGGTGTAGTATATGTTCTTATCGTATCTAGTATCTGAAGAATGTAACAGAATCAAGATGAACTCACATAATGTAATACTAAGACATCATCTACTACTATATAAGATATAGTGATTGGTTATCGTACCATCATTGCCGATGGATGAGGGTCGGAGGACAAATACCGCTCGAGTGAGCCAAAGACATGCAGCAACTTCTCTCCCTCCATTCACCCTCTCCCTCTCTCACGCTATCAACGTCACAACTTTTCCATCTCAAGTTCTGATCAAGCATCTTCCTTTTCCTCCTCCACCATGGCTCTGGACCCATCTGCTCCTCCCTACTTCCCTTTTTCTTATTTGACTCTCCAGCCACATATGATATCCACATCAAGTGTAGAGTCGGAGGAGAGAAGTGGGCAGGAAGAGGAGGGGGAAGTAGCACAGCCGGCGGCATGACCCGGAGGAAGTACAGAGGTTTTCTTCAAATCCTAGGAGAACTATAAGGATATCTTTTCACAACATGTCACCTTGTCAAAGACCCTTAATGTGAATATCATGTTACCGCGGTGTCGGAAGACTAACATGTCATAATTTTTTAAGCCGTGTATTTTGACATAATCCTTCCAACTCTTTCCTCCTATGCCCACTTCTTCTCCCCCGACTCTACACTTGAGGTGGATATCATATGTGGCTGAGAGTGTCAAATAAGAAGAAGGGAAGTAGGGAGGAGCAGATGGGTCCAGAGCCATGGTGGAGGAGAGGAGAAGGAAGATGCTTGATCAGCATTGTCTTCCAGATCGTCCTCATCAAGGCATAATGGGCTGCTCAGCGTGCCTAGCTTCTTCAACTTCTCGCTGGCTGCAGAGTCGAAATGGGAAGGGTCCTCTTTGCCGGCCCGGAGCTCTGACTCGCACTCGTCGTCGCGCTATCGGTTTTCTCTCCTCCTCTGACGCAGGTCATAAGAAAAGAAATTTCGTACCTCTTTTTCATATAAACATCATTGCCGCCTTGTACTCGAGCCTCCTCGTCTGTGACGCTATCCAACTTCTCGTGCCTACATTGTCACTCGAATCTCCCCTTTGACTCGTATCGTCCTCTCTTCGCCTGTCTTTTTGCTCCCTGTCTTGCAATCATCTGCTATCACCGTCGACTCATTCGACTCCTTCTCCGAGTCTTCTTCTCCTCCTCCTCCTCCTCCTCGGAGTCATCGAAGGAGTCGAATGAGTCGGCGGTGATAGCAGATAATTGCAAGACAGGAAGCAAAAAGAAAGGCAAAGAAGAGGACGATACGAGTCAAATGGAAGATTCGAGTGACAATGTAGGCACCAAGAAGTTGGATAGCGTCACAGACGAGGAGGCTCGAGTACAAGGCGGCAATGATGTTTATGTGAAAAAGAGGTATAAAATTTCTTTTCTTATGACCCGCGTCAGAGGAGGAGAGAAAACCGGTAGCACGACGACGAGTGCGAGTCAGAGCTCCGGGCCGGCAAAGAGGACCCGTTCCCATTTCGACTCTGCAGCCAGTGAGAAGTTGAAGAAGCTGGGCACGCTGAGCAGCCCGTTATGACTTGATGAGGACGATCCGGAAGACAATGTTGATTCAGTTTTGCCTTCCTTGGATGGTATTGATTCTGTAGATCCGTGTATAAAAGAGGAAGAGATTGGGAGTAGAGTGGACCCGGAAGGAAATGAGAGATTGGAAGCTGGGTCAATATCTAAGAAGCGAAAGAGAGTCGAGGATTCTGATAGGTTGTCGTATCATCATTATCGAGGGATGAGGGTCGAAGGATAGTCAACTTTATTTATGGCTACATAGTTTATGTCTCGCCAGTCGAATGGTTGCAGGGACTATGTCCTGATCACCATGTCGTTCCGTATATTAATGCAAATGGAGCTGGAGACAAAATACAGAAACCAAAATACAAAATACAGAATCCAATCCCTAGGTTCGCCAAAAATACAAAACACAGTTCTAATTCATATATATTTAAGTGTGAGAACGGATGGCTCAGAACATAACCCAAGATTCATTCTAGTATACATTAGTATGAATCATCTATGTTTTGTACATATGGTGTAGTATATGTTCTTATCGTATATAGTATATGAAGAATGTAACAGAATCAAGATGAACTCACATAATGTAATGCTAAGACATCATCTACTACTATATAAGATATAGTGATAGGTTGTCGTATCATCATTACCGAGGGATGAGGGTCGGATGACAGTCAACTTTATCTATGGCTACATAGTTTCTGCCTCGCCAGTCGAATGGCTGCAGGAATTATGTCCTGATCACCATGTCGTACCGTAGATTAATGCAAATGGAGCTGGAGCTGGAGCCAAAATACAGTTGGTACTAACATCAATAGAACAAACACTCTCACAGATCAAAATACTAACACATGCTCACGCCTTACTCTTGTGACACTTCCTTTCAAACACAAACACACACCTATATGTTCCCTTACACATGTTGCCATGTTACCTGTAAAAATAGAAAACCCTTGTTGTCTAAATAAGACACAATTCTACAAAGATAACCATACTCTAGAACTCACACTTTAAGACAATAGATGAAGGAAGACTTGTATGGAGGATCGTCTACTTTATTCATGGAGTTGTCATAGGGTGTTGAGCGATGTCATTTTATTCTTTCTTCTTCTTCTTCTTAGGATTTTTGAGTATTGGATCTTGAGACATATATAGCTAGAACTTACGAAGAATGGAGTACCATACTTTAACAAATAGATGTTGACTAATTGGTTCATATACTTCAACAATAAAGAGAACTAGGGGTTTAGTGAAATTTTATTAATCTTCCTATACTCCAGTGATAGTTCTTGGTTTGCGCATAGTTCCAGATGTAGGACGGATATAGAAGGCTTTTATATAATGGAAACTTATATTAACTAACATTTCCTTTCTCTTTTACTTCTTGTTGTACTTATGTGAGCCCCAACTTAAACCTAGGAAGCACAAAGATGCTTCAAACTGGTTAGTGTCAAACTTGTATTAGGCAAAGACACTCACCAAAATATGTATATGGAGTTCTTCTCGTCCTGTCCTTTCTGCTTTGTGTCCAATACACACCTATACATCATAACTAAAACCAATTCTATTACAGTGGAGAGAGACCTCTAGTGTACCCTGATGGCTCTTGGATTTCAGAGGTGTTTGAATAATACTATCAACCCATTACAACAAACAAATTGTATTTCTCTTTAGTAACATCAACCCTCTAGAACAAACAGATTGTATTTCTCTTTAGTAACATCAACCCTCTACAACAATCTAATCATACTTATTCACTTCGATTCCGTCGAATCAATAAGTCACCACGGACGTGATATCGTACAAGTCTATGTTGCACTGTACAAGTCGTACTCGTGTATATTTATAAAATAGTTATTTTTGTAAAAGTTTTGCAGCGGATAAAACAGATAAATTGATAACATAAAACAAATAAATTGATATATAACTACATAGGTGTTGCTATCATTTTTTGCAATGCAGCGATCCTTAAAATCTCCGAGCATTAGGGATATTGGTAAACTAATATACCTAGATTACCCAAAAGTACACTTACGAACTAGGATAAATAATTAGTTGTGTACTAAACATCTCTAAGTGTAGGAATGTTGCAAGGTGAAACAATATATCAAACACTATATCGAAACCCAAACCCAATATACAAATCCAAATTAATACGAAAATACACAAGTGTAAGTAGGAGATTAAGTGTACAAAGGTGAAATACATATATATGCATGCTTGGGGGTGTCCACGTGTCCAACAAATGGACACAAAGTGTCCAAAACCTCACGAACACACTGTATCAGTAAACACATGGTCGTAATATGTCTCCTTGTCCATTTTGGACACGAAAAACACCTCAATTAGGGTTAGGGTTTACATTCAGTCTCCTCGCGGTGGTGCAGGAGGACAAGTTCGGTGGTGGAGGAGGAGGATCTCGCGATGGAGGAGGAGAAGGGGCTCGCGGTGGAGGAGGAGGAGGAGAAGGGGCTCACCGGAGGGAGGAGTAGGGGCTCGCGGTGGAGGAGGAGGATGAGCGGCGCCGGAGGGAAGGGGGTCGGGCTGTCGTCGAGGTCGGGAACAAAAAATTTGGTGAGAGGGAGAAATAAAAAGTCGAACCAAGGAAATCCTATTTACCAGCAATTTAGCGACGTCCGTAAATACGTCGCAAAGCGTCGACTTTCCTTTAATATTCGGCGACGCCATAAGCTTTGCGACACTAAACGTCGCTGAACTAATAAAACTGGCGACGTTTTCTGACAAATCAACGACGTTGCTTTTTATTACACTAAAGGTAGTCGCAATATGTCGCTGTTTGTCGCTATCAGCGACGGGTTGTGACGCTTAATTTTGGCGTCGCTAATTCCATAAATATTAGCGACGTTTTAAGTTGGCGTCGCTAATTTCGTCGCTGATATGGCTTATTTTGGTAGTGTTACCTTAGTCTAAGGATTGGATATTAGGTAAGTGTCAAGCTACCTATGGGTTACATACCCCCATGTAGTAATATATATGACATACAATTTCATTGTTCAGGTTATCCAACAGAATTCATTACTCAAATTATGAAGATACACTACTCATTATAATAAATACTTAAAGTGCAAAAAACACACACACATATTATTAAGTGAGATACAAGGTAGACAAGAATACGAGGATATATAGATAATAGGTTAAGTGGTGATTTCTTAATGCAAGTATGGTAGGATTTTGGACCTTAGATATCAAGTTATAATACTAGTGTAGGTATTTATGATACGAATTTGTGCCTATTGTATAATTGTGTGTCCATATCTGCAGAATTATTTCCAAGTGAATATGAATTACTACTTGCGGTGTCGTTCATGGATGTACAATCGTCATTCTGATGATATGTACGGTGTGCGGGATGAATACATAGCGGGAGTAGAACAGTTCCTGTAGTTTGCCAAGGCGTTCCCTCAGTACATGGACGACACCAAAATTAAGTGTCCGTGTGTGAAATGTCATAACGTGAAATATTATCCAGAAGTGGAAGTGACATATCATTTATACTCGAAGGGTTTCACGCCTAATTACGTGGACCGCACACGGAGAACTTGTGTCTTTAGCATCAGAGCTGGAGCCTTATGTTGAGCCGTATATGCATGCGGAACCTAATTTTGTTTTAGATAATCATGCATACGACGACGGGTGCGTGAACATGGTTTTTGACGCTACGGGGCCTAGTGTCGTTCATGATGCAGCTGAGGAGGCACCCAATGTCGATGCTGTAAAGTTCATGGAGTTGCTGGAGAATGCAATGACTCCATTGTATCCTGGTTGTGAGGATCATTCACCGTTGGAGGCGGTTACAAGACTGTTGAGCATTAAGTTATATTTTAATATGTTGCAAGAATGCTACAACCGAGTGTTGGAGTTGATTATAGAGATCTTGTCGGTGGGTGCTAAGTTACCTAAAGACTTCTACCGATCTAAGAGGATGGTGAGATCGCTCTGGATGGGATACGAGAAAATCGATTCTTGTCGCAATGGGTGCATGCTGTACTACAAAGACGACAAGAACGTAGATGTGTACAGATTTTGTGGTGCCGATCGCTATAAGACAACTAGTACAGGAAGGTCTACCGGTGCAAGAAGACCGACTGATTCAATGCACTACTTGCCTTTAACGTCGCGGTTGCAAAGATTATTTATGGTGAAAGAGACGGCCAAAAATATGAGTTGGCACACGTGAGAACAGATTGAATGAGTGTTGGATCACCCATCCGATGGAGAAGCGTGGAAGCACTTTGATCGAGTGTATCCTGATTTTGCTTCAGATTTACATAATGTCAGGTTGGGGCTATCTTCTGACGGTTTTACTCCTTTTGGTCTTTCGGGATCCCAATATTCGTGTTGGCCTATGATTGTCACTCCGTATAACCTACCGTCTTGGATGTGCATGAAGACTTAGTACATGTTTCTAACCGTTATAATTTTTGGTCTGAACAATCCACTACCAAAATAAGTGGTTTTAGCGACGCCCAAAAACGTCGCTAAAACAATAAAATCCGTCGCTAATATGAAGCACCGACGCAATTACCGACGTTTAAGTTTTGTCGCCGTTTCCTTAGTCGCTGATTACAAAAACGTCGCTGAACGTCGCAATTACCGACATCCAGCGACGTAATTGTACGTCGGTGAGTTCTCGACGTCTACCGTCGTGTCGTCAGTATATTAGCGACGTATATGTAGTCGCTACACGTCGGTGAAGTCCTGGAATAATTCCCGACGTCTATCGTCGTTTCGTCGGTAATATAGCGACGTGAATGTAGTCGCTAGACGTCGGTAAAGGTCCTGGATAACACCGACACTCACCGACGTTTAAACGTCGGAAAAACGTCGGAGACCTGTACATTTTTTTGCAGCTAGTCGTCGGTAAACGTCGGAAAAGCGTCGGAGACCTGTACTTTTTTTGCAGTTAGTCGTCGGTAAATATCGGAAAAATGTCGAAAAAATGTATTTTTTGCAGCTTGTCGTCGGTAAACGACGGAAAATGACGTCGATAAACGTCAGTAAGCGTCGCTAAACGTCGCTAAAATTGTAAAAAAAATAAAAAAAATAAAACACAGATTCTATATTACCACTCACAATTCAAGATGACACATATAGGTACACATTCAAATCCCCACTCACAATTCCAAATCACAGCGCATTCAAACCCCCACTCACAATTCAAGATGCTACACATATAGCTTTAATCTAAGTTAATTAACATCCAATCCAAACACAATTAACATTTATCGACGAAGGAATTAACATCCAATCCAAACATCCAATCCAAACAAGTCACAAGTCAAATCGATACAAACACAATTAACATCCAAATCCAAACATCCAATCATAAGTCACAAACATATGATGATACAAACACAAACAAAAGTCCTAACTAGGACTACTAGTGATCTGGTGCAGGAGGGGCACCGTCGCGACGAAGGGATAACAACTCCTCATACTCCGCAAGTGAAATCGATACAGATGGAGCGCCAGGCTGTGACGTCGGTGGAGTCGGTGTCGAAGAAGAAGGCGATGGAGGCGGCGGAGTCGACGACGATGAAGGCGCACCCAGAGTACCAGCATGCTCCAACGCTGTAGGTCGCTGGTTGTATGAATCCATGATAGATAACATTCTACCACTGCTCTGGACCATCGAATCCTGTGCCAATCTTACCGTCTCGGCCATGGTCACCTGTCCTGTCTGCAACTCCGTCACCGTACGCTCTAACCCTCCAACAGTGCGCTCTGTCCTCTCAGTCGTCTCCACGAGCCCCATAATGCCGCGGTCGAGCGCATCCAATCGTGCTATCAGCGCAGGATCGTCCGTAGGGTGCTGAGACTGCTGCTCGATCCGTCGTAGCAGGTCGTCACGGAGAGACTCCATCATCTGGTAGACTCGGGCAGACTCCTGGGACGGCTGTGGACCATGCACACTAGCAGGAGATGTCCTAGAGGACTGGGTCGCAACTAGGGCGCCATAGGATCCCGTACCGTAGTACGTACCCCTATGGAGGCCACCAGCGGCGGTCATCCACAGCTCGTCCGCCGACGGAGCTTGAGTGGGCTGCGAGGAAGTACCGGCCACTCCTGCATCAGGTGTACTAGCAGTCGCCCGTTCCCGCAGCCTCTGATACTCGGCCTAGAAAGTATGGATAGTACTCTATGATTTCTAATTTCTAATTAATGTACTTATTTTTACTAACTTCATGAATATTTATTTGCATCATATTTACTAAGTTATATTAAAATTGACACGAAGTATTAAATTAAGATAACGTATTGTAATACTTACATAGGTCTGCTCGGCAACTCCATGAACTGTGCAGCATCGGGGTTCGGTGCCTCCTCAGGTGCATCATGATCATCCGGATCGAAACTAGGCCCGGCCGCGTCGAAAACCATGTTCACCAACCCATCGTCGTAAGGAGCGTTGTTGTGGACATCCACATAAGGCTCGTACTCCGATGCTAAAGACACAAGTTCTCCGTGCTCGCTCTACTGATAGTAATTCAGCGTGAAACCCTTCGAGTACAAATGATACGTGACATCCACTTCTGGATGATATTTCAAGTTGCGACATCTCACACACGGACACTTAATTTTGGTACCGTCCATGTACTGAGGGAACGCCTTGGCAAACTGCAGGAACTGGTGTACACCCTCTATGAATTCATCCCGCACACCGCACATGTCATCAGGATGACGGTTGTACATCCAAGTACGATTCCGCAGATAGTAATTCAGCTCCATAATTCTGTAAGATAGATACATCAAGGTAGTGAATGATATGCAAGTGTCAAAGCTTTTCCGATGGATTGCATTTATCTTTTCATCCATTCATTCATGCATTGCATTATCTTTTCAGTTTTGCATATCATTACCTACTATTATACATGCATTTATCTTTCATCCATTCATTCATGCATTGCATTTATCTTTTCGATCAACAATCTAGTAAAACAAGGCTAAACTAGGTCAATAAGACAACATCTTGGGTTACATTGGTCAACTGGATTACATTGGATGTGAAAATCTGTATCGTAAGACAAACTAAACATAATTAGTATATAATCATGTAACTGGTGGATTCGCTAGCTAGTAAGCCGGATGTACTTAATATCAGAGAGTATCAGATTAGTATCAGTATATAGGTTAGGTAGACCGTATCAAACGCATATCGGAATAGTAGGCCGAATAGGAGGCCGAGATAGTCGAATGAGAAGAAGGGAAGAAGGGAGGAGCAGATGGGTCCAGAGCCATGGTGGAGGAGGGAGAAGTAACATGAGAGCAGTTTCCGCCGTAACATCTCCTGGCTCTGCTGGCAACTGAAGTCCAGATGCTACAAAGGACGATCCTTCGCTGAAATCGACTACAACACCCATCAGTTCAAGTTCATTCCTAGATGAGTATATTCCAATGCCATAGAGGAAGGTCAACAAACTGATGGCTTCTATGGCATTGGAATCTACTCATATAGGAATAAACTTGAACTGATGGGTGTTGTAGTCGATTTCAGCGAAGGATCGTCCTTTGTAGCATCTGGACTTCAGTTGCCAGCAGAGCCACAGGAGATGTTACGGCGGAAACTGCTCTCATGTTACTTCTCCTCCTCCACCATGGCTCTGGACCATCTGCTCCTCCCTTCTTCCCTTCTTCTCATTCGACTATCTCGGCCTCCTATTCGGCCTACTATTCCGATACCGATACTTTGAACCTTGATCTTAACACAAACCTATATACTGATCGATACTAATCCGCTACGCCCGATACTAAGTATATACGGTCGATACTGATAGCGATAGTCCGATACCGATAGCGATAGTCTGATACCGATAGTTCGATCGATACCGATAGTTCGATACCGATAGCGATAGTCCGATACCGATAGCGATAGTTCGATACCGATAGCGATAGTCCGATACAGATACACATGGACCTACATATCTATATATCACTAGTAGCCATACTCCTCTACAACTACTCTATACTAGGATCTAGTAACCATATACTAAGTCAAAATCTAGGGTTTGACTGAATATGGGTTAACTTTCTGGTCAAACTAAGTCAAAATCTAGGGTTTGGTCAAACCTAGACTAGTCAACAAGGTCACTTAGACTATTAAGTCAATTCTATGATATACTAACTCATAACTAACTATAGGCCAATATAACTAGGATATCCTAGGATACCATAATACTATATCATATATACATATCAAGGTATATACCCAATGTCTATAGTCTAAACAAATATCCCTTACAAGGACTCTCAAACACATTACATAGTGTAGCATCTCATTAGCCATATACCTATACTCTAATCCATTACCTACTCTATAACTCAACTGTTACCCACCATACTCTAAGAGCATCTCCAACCCTATTGTCTTGTTATATGTTGTGAATCATATGTGGCATTAGGCACAAGACAATGTCTTGTCTAGGTGGCAAGATTATATTGACAAATGACAATGAAGTAATAAAATCTTCTCCAATGCAAAATGTTTACTTTTTTCAACTTGAAAGATAAAGTATTAAGATATTTACTTCTTTCCCAACTTTCAAGACAACTACTCATATTCTTTCTTTTTCCTAATATTTTTATTCATAATTGATGACATGGAGAACAAGACATTGTCAAGTGCATTGTCTAGAACTAGACAACCAACTTCACAATGTCTTGTTTAATTTTTGCCACATAAGCTTCACAATTGACTTGACAATTGCATTGGAGAAGAACTTTTGAATAAAATTTTGTCATTCCTATGTGGCAACAACTTTTTTCCAAAGTCACAATAGGGTTGGAGATGCTCTAACTATCTACTTGCATTCACACACATTTATAGCAATATGTATAATATACTCACTAACATCTAACCCTCTCTTCCATTTGTTCCTTTAAATCAACACATATCTATATAGATAGCCCAAATCTGTAAGGTATACAAACGGTTAGGGTTAGGGTTTACCTGACCGTCACGGCGAGGGTGAGCGACGACGGCGAGGGGGAGCGGCGGTGGAGGTGGCTGCCGGGAAGGAGTAGGAGGAGGAGCGGCGGTGGAGGTGCTCTGGCGAACGGCGGCGGTAGGGGGTCAGGTTCGACGGGGGCTGCCGGGAAGGAGGAGGAGGAGGGATGAGGAGGTGCTCTGGCGAACGGCGGCAGTAGGGGGTCGGGTTCGGTGGGGGCTGCCGGGAAGGAGGAGGAGGAGGAGGAGGTCGGAGAGGCGGTGGAGGAGGAGGCTGGGCGGTGGAGGAGGAGGCTGGACGGGGTCGGTGCTCGCGACGGTCGGTGGGGGTCGCCGAGGGCGCGGTCGGACGGGGGTCGAGGGGACAGGGGTGCTCGGGGTCAGGAAATAATGGGGAGGGAAGGAAAATATTGGGGAGGGGAAATGGGGGGAAGTGAAATCGAAACTGACCTATATTCGCACATTAGCGACGTAACATAAGCGCGTCGGTAACCGTCGCAACTTTATTGATATTAACGACGCCATAGTAAAAACGTCGCCAAACGTCGCTAATATCAATGATATTAGCGACGTTTACCGACATATCCGCGACGTGAGTTTTTCAATACGCAAACGTAGTTACTATACGACGCTGAACGTCGCTGAATGTCGCTAGTAGTGACGTCTTACGACGTCATAAGAAAACGTCGGTAAATTGTTTTTTATCTGCGACGTTTTCGGAAAACGTCGCAAATTACGTCGGTAATATGACTTATTTTGGTAGTGATCCCAAATGGAACATTGATGTGTACTTACAGCCTTTGATAGATGAGTTGAATCAGTTATGGAAAGTAGGTGCTAACACGTACGATGTTTCCAGGAAGCAAAATTTTTAGATGAAGGCAATCCTTATGTGGACCATCAACGACTTTTCGGCCTATGTAATGTTATCTGGATGGAGAACTCATGGCCGTCTCTTATGTCCGTATTGCATGGACCGTACTAAGACTTTCCGCTTGAAACATGGAGGAAAATCGTGCTTCTTTGATTATCATCGACAATTTCTGCCAAAAGATCATCCGTTCAGAAGGAATATGAATGCATTCTGTACCGGCGTTATAGAGAAGGATGATCCACCGCCAAGGTGGTACGAAGCTACGATATAGGAGGAGGTTAAAGATTTTCCAAGTGTTATCGAAGATCCTACAACAGGGTACAAGTGCGATGGATTTGGTAGAGATCATAACTGGACAAAGAGGAGCATATTCTGGGATCTGCCATATTAGAGTACAAATCTGATCAGACTAATCTTGATGTCATGCATATTGAGAAGAATTGTTTGACAACATAATTAATACTGTGATAGACGTAAAGGAAAAAACGAAAGACAATCCTAAGGCCAGGTTGGACTTAGAAGAAATATGCAAACGCCTTGCGTTGTATTTGATAGAGGAGAATGTAAAATAGTTCCTGCCGAAGTCAATTTTTTTACTGGACAAGGAGGATAAAGTGAGACTTTGTTGGTGGATCCAGGGCCTAAAATTTCCAGACAGATATGTGTCAAATCTGAAAAGATGTGTCGATCCGAAAGAAAAAATTGACGGATATGAAGAGCTACGATTGTCACGTATTCATGGAGAGGTTAATTCCGATTGCATTTCGAAAATTCTTATCGCAGGCAGTTTGGGATCCATTGACGGAGCTTAGCATATTCTTCAGGGATCTTTGTTCTAAGAAATTGCTCGTTGATCATCTAGAAAAGCAAGAGAATGACATTGCGGTAACACTGTGTAAGCTAGAGAGGGTGTTTCCTCCTGGATTCTTTGACTCTATGTAGCATTTGCCGATTCATCTTTCCTATGAGGCACGTGTTGGTGGACCCGTCGAATATCGATGGATGTACCCGTTCGAGCGATATTTGAATCACCTAAAAAGAAAGGTAAAAAATAAGGCACGGGCCGAGGGTTCTATTTGTGAAGCCTATGTTCTCGAGGAGATTATAAACTTTTGTTCAATGTATTTCAAGTCTCATGTTGCAACTAATCGAACGAGGGCTTCCAGAAACGACGACGGAGATCATGAATGTACTGATACAATACTGAAGGTATTCAATGCTCCAGGAAATAAATTATCTTCATTCCAGAAATAGGTAAATGATAACTGATACCTATAAGAATGGCCTCAAAACGATTAAAAGACCTATGAAATTATTGTGTATGTATGGTACTACTCTTAACATATTCACAACCTACTTAATTACACACATTGAATTACAGTGACAACTAGACTGTACCTGACAAACAAGACATCTTTGAATGCAATTTTATTAGTAAAACTGAGAAACCCTCTTTTCAGTAAACATAACAAAATAATGGCATAAATTACTAACACATGCGGGTTTATATGTTTTGAAGGGTTTATCTACTAATCACAATTTTATATGGGTAACATGCCCAAGAATATTTTTTTCATGGAAGTTGATGCAGACATAATAGTGTTTCTTTTGCTTATATCAATGTACTGATATGTCTAACTTTATTTCAAGTTCTAAAAGTAAAAAGTTTCAAGAGTATAATTTGGTAACTATGGCAAGCGTCAACCAACGTCCGAAAGATCAATCAATATTCCAATTGGTTTTGCACATATTCAAGCAGAAACTTGCTGAAAAATGTGATATCTGTCAATTACATTTATTAACAGCTCTGGATCTATAATCTCCATTGCTTTCTGTCAAAATCAACCAAAACTCAGAATGCTAGTTCAGACTTTACATGCTAGCTTCTCATTTTTCGACTAAACTGGGAAGCAAAATTTTGAAGGGGACAAGACCCACTTTATGTCACATTTAAAAGTAAGATTCAAATGTTACTTGTTTGTAAGTAACAACAAAAATGGTAAAAGTGCAACAAATTTTTTAACCACTTTCACTCCACTTGCTTGCGACCATACACACCCTAAGTAATGGTATCATAGGCTTTCAACACCTTGAGTATAGCTACTGACTTACATTATTGTAATTGTTCAATAGGAGTGACATGGAAGCTATATCTTTGTTCTAGATTGCACTTTATTTTTTATAGCCAAGAGTATATGGGGTAAACGGCTCCAAAGGTGTAATCAATGTGTCAAAATCTGGACGGGCCATCGTATCTTCTCTGTAGTACCATTCCTCCAAATATATTTAGTTGTGATTTGGTGCAATGCATACATACATTTGTATCCAATTGGGTTTTGACACGTGGATTCCCATTAGGAGCTTTTTTCCAAAATATATGTATGTGTGTGTGTCTATGCACATGCGCGCGCTTTAGAGGTCTGATAGCTTTAGTGTTGATCATATTTCATTTTATTATTGTTAAATGTTGGGTAATGGCAGCTTGAAGCCTGTGCACATTCCTTCATTGATGAGCTGCGAGAGCCCAATGCACGATCGCCAAATGGTCCACTCCCTCCTCTCTTCAATTTTAAACAAGAGGTAAGATTAAACATGTGAAGTGTTGTTTGTCATCACGTCTTTAGTACTTATTATATGGTTTTATTTGTGTGTACTCCTGTAACATGGTACTAACATGATAAAAACTAAACAAAATGGGTTATTCAAGGGAAAAACCAATCAATGGAGTAATCATTATTCCCATTTGTGTTTTAAACATTTAGGGGCTTCAGAAATGGTCTTGTTGTCTCAAATATTAGTGAACAAGATTTGTCATACTCATCTTACACATGATATCTATGGAAAAAATTTGTGCTATATAAGCCCATTTCTTTTAAACTATCCATTTTCTGTCACTCGATTGATTTAATTGTGATAAGTGCAATTACAATAGATACCAAAGAAAAGCAAAATATTCTATATTTTGACTATGTTGTTCCATGTTTCTCTACAGTTGTCTGGTGCTTCACCTGAACTTATTAAAAGACTTGGTACTTGAACATGTGAGGCGCCAAGCTGGTCTCAATTTT
>JANAVB010027040.1:0-66663 GCA_029216955.1 Iris pallida
TCCTTCACTACAGAAGGAGTATCATTCCGTTGCCTCCTCCAAATCTTGCAAATGCTGGGGGTGGTCCTTCACCAACGACGCCTGACAACCATATAAACCATTTTTCAACATCTACTCACTCAACAGGATGCAATCGATTCTCTTGTTGCCCTCTCCATACCATCTCACACAAAGACGAGCTTCAAAGATAGGGTATCTCAACCTTATCCTCCTGAATGAGAAATGCTACTTGCCCTCCTAACTAAAGCCACTGACGCTAAATTCATTTGATGAGATAACTTCTCCTCGTCAACACACTGACATACTTCAACACGCAGACTCTACACTTATCCAGGATGATCCGTTCTTGTCAAAGTTGTTTATTAGCACCTTGTAAGGGGTAGCTTTTGAATGGTTCTGCAGTCTGCCTGACGTTGTGTATTAATTCCTTTAAAGATTTGGAGAGGTTATTCCTCAACAGGTTTTATGAGAGTGGCATGCATGTTATATGTCCATCCTCATCGAGACCAAGCAAAGGAGGACTGATCTGTTATTGCTTTCATCGAACGCTTCAGGCGACTAGCATTGAAGTTGCCCTTCGGTATACCAAACTCAGAACTTATGGATACTTGTTGGACATAACTTCCTTCCTACAGTAAAGTTCTGTCTGGGTATACATAAGTATGATACATGGCATGCTTTCATTGGGGCCGCTGAAGCTGCTGAAAATGATGTCCCTAATCTGAAATTACTGGGGTGAAGACACCCAAATATGAAGACAAGGCAAGCACCCTCAACTATCCCTGTCCGTGGGGGTAAAGGGAAAGAAGTCTTGAAGGCCGACACTTCCAAGGGAACTTGCAATTCTTAGGGCGCTCCTGAAAAACCTAAGGAGACTTTCTCCTTTGACGAGGATGATGTATTACCATTTTCACACATTGATGAAGGATAATAAACTGACATTGCCTCCCACGACGTCCGGCGGAGGTGAACCAACTCAACGATCCCAAGTACTGTCTTTATCATCATACGTGCACCATTCTACCAAGGATTGCATCGTCCTCAAGAAGAAGATACAACAGCCTATCGACAGCCAAGTGATCAACCTCGAAGATGAAGACAAGGTCGTATCTTCTAACATGATCTCTCTTCAATTTAGTGACTTTCCTCCCACAGAAGTCCTAGACGGCGTAGTCCTAATCCCGAAGGCAATAATGGATGTCGTCAACCTGCCGCCAGCTCACAACTCAACCTTGGTGCCACTCACGACAGAACGTGGTGAGATTATGTGGTCCCTCCGGAGCTTATGCAAGAAATGACGTAGGGGGTTGTATCTTCCAATTAAGAGGGGCAAGAAATATAAATCATGTCATATGGTGTCTTCTCCCATTTACGAAGTTCTATCTGGCGAGACGCGATCTGGGAAGGCTTACCTACAGAATTATGACCCGCACAAGAAGAAAGTAACTTTTCAAGCTCCTGCTGCCCCCACAAGTTCAGAAGCCGGTCCATCTAAGCCCTCAACTACCGACAAAGCCAAGCAGAAGGAGACGCAATTTTATAAGTCTTTGAAGGTGCCAACTCCCGAAGGCATGGATCGGCCTTACAACTTTGACACACTGGCACAGTTGGCCAATACACCTACCAGGTTGTCTTTGTTCGATCTATTACGACTCTCCAAGAAACGCGGAAGGTATAAGTGAGGCATTGCTATATGACGACTCTTATCTCGCTGAAGTCAAAGCCCCCGCTGAAGATTCCATCTCCAGTCCTCACTGCCACAACACTATGGAAGTGGTGCCCAATATCACCTTTTCACAGGAGGACATGCTACTAAAAAACAATCGTTATGATAGACCTATGTACTATACAGGGTCTATCGGGGCGATTAAGGTGGATCGGATGCATATCGATCCAGGTTCCTCCCTCAGTATCATTCCTAGAAGTTTACTCCAAATTCTAGGGATCTCTCTGCACAAGCTATCTGAACCAATACAACTATCATGGCTTTCAATGCTAGAGAAGCCACCCACTGAAAAGAAGGTGAAGAATTGATCATCTTCGGTCGAATAATTGGCGAAAAAAAGTTTGTTCTGGACTCTACTTCTCCCAATCACAACACTGAAGCTGACTATGACTCTGGAAAAATGTAACTTTTTTGATATAGTTGGCAAGCCAAGAATATCGTCCAGAACATGGATATAATAAAAACGACCAGGGTCTAAACTATGGTCAAGGACGACGATTGCCAATACGTCACTTTGCTCCTCCCGGCAAACTCGAGAACTATTATACAAAACGGTGATGGTTTGGGTTACGTTACTCCTCCAACAAATCCTGAAAGATCAGATGTCGAAGCAGATCGTTATTCTCATTCTTCTGATTCCTGTCTTTGGGATTCAGACTCCAGCATTGGAGACATGTTCAAAGCAACTTTGTCCGTCAACATGGTGTTAGTTGACCAAATTGCAGACGATGTCCAATCGATCGAGCTTGAATAATGGGCTCAAAAGTTGGATACTAGGTGGGAGTTACGTTTCGAACTTCGTAAACCACCTTCTGAAGACGAAGTCGTCCAAGTTAATTGAGGAGATGAATCATCTCTTAAACTAATCTTCATCAGCAAAAGTCTGTCTGGCGAAGAACGACAATCTTTTATACAACTTATAGGAGATACATTGACGTCTTTGTATGGAGCTATGAACATGTCAGGCTTGGACCCTAAAGTTGCTACATACCGCCTAAATATCTCGTCCAAAGCTAAGCTAGTGAAGCAGCAGCAACGACGATTCCGACCATATATATGGAGGCCATCGAGAGTGAAGTCAAGAAGCTTATTTCAAGCGAGTTCATTCGCAAAGAATAACACCCTAACTGGGTCGCTAACATTATACCAGCTATGAAAAAGAATGTAAAGTTCGAGTCTGTATCGATTACCGTAATTTGAACTCTGCATGCCCAAAAGATGTGTTCCCTCTACCGATCATCGACGTAATGATCGATAATACTTGTGGCTTCGAGTGGATGTCCTTCATGGATGGGTTCTGAAGCTACAACCAGAACAAGATGTTCCCCGACGATGAGAAACACACATCTTTTTGAACACTGTTGGGGGTATACTGCTATACGGTGATGCCCTTCGGATTAAAAAATACAGGGCGACATACCAGCGAGCCTTGAATACAATTTTTTGCAATCATTTGCACAAAATAGTGGAATGCTACGTAGATGATATCGCAGTTAAAAGTCATTTCAAGGGCAACCTCCTCCAAGATTTAAGAACCGTGTTCGAACTAATGCGTGCACACCAACTCAAGATGAATCCAACCAAGTCTTTTCTAGGAGTCTCCAGCGGCAAGTTCTTTGGTTTTGTTATCACTTCAAAGGGTATATATCTTGACCCGGAGAAAGTGAAAGCTATCCTCCATATGCATCCCCCAAGAAATCTCAAAGAGCTACGCAGACTTCATGGAAGGCTAGCCTACATCAGACGATTCATTTCAAACCTTTCTGGAAGGTATCAATCGTTTACTCAGCTCATGAAGAAAGGAGTATCTTTCATCTGGACTGAATATTGTCAACACGTATTTGACGACATCAAGAAGTATCTCACAAGCCCCCCAGTATTGGTGGCTCCAATAATAGGGAAGCCCTTCTTACTATATGTTCGTGCTATGGATCATTCCCTTGGTGCCCTATTAGCTCAGAAGAATGAAGGCGGCCATGAACAGCAATCTACTACCTCAGTCGTACAATGGTCGGTGCCTGTAAAACCCCCTATTTTTTAAAAATTATTTTTTTATTTTTTAGACTTAAAAATAAATTTATACAATTTATGGTTTTTTTAGAAGGACCTTAGCCACTGTTGAATTTTATAACACACAGACTACTACGAATTTTTACCATGGAAAATGTAGCAGTGTGCCTTGACTAGTACATTAGTCATGCCGGGGGAAGCCTAGCCATGGTGATGACTAAACTAGGAAAACCAGACGGAGTTGTGAATGGACTTATTTAAAGTATTTTAATTAAATATTTTTATATATTAATTTTTAGATGATCCGGTTTGTCCAATTCAGTTCGAACTGGGCCCAAACCAAATTTTAGCCCATGTAAGCAGGTAGTGCGACCAAATGTGGCCATGTAGACATATTTAATGTACTTAGAAATATCTCCTAATTATTTTAGAATTTTATGTACAATTTCAAATTATTTAAATATTTGTACAATTATTGGTATTTTATTTTTAAATAATATTTACAAGATTGTACATGTTCCTGGATCCGGATAAGGGTGTGTGGTACAGTTCATCCATTGGAGCAATTTTATTAATTTATTATTATTAAAGTTATTTTGTGGAGACTTAATAAACATGTTTTCCTATTTAAATTATTACTATTTTGAGTTGATTTATTAAGGATTGAATTTATATATATGTAATATGCTCAAATATATTAAATAATTGGATAGTTGACTTTTAAATGGTATTTGAATTTTAAATAGATTTTTTGGTGTATTTATGGAAATATACATATGTAGATATAGATATTTATGTTTAAAAGTTTTAAAAAGATTTAGGAAAAAAAATAAGTTAATGGGTGGTCGGCCTCACCCGACCACCCACCAACCCACGAATTGAGCAAGCTGCTCACGGAAAGAGGGGAACCCAACTCACAAAAGCCACCGCAACTGTGGCCGAATTGTTTTTTTTTTTCCATTATATATATATATATATATATATATATATATATTATATTATATATAATATATATATATATATGTTTTAAAGGGGAATCCAAAACCTAATCTCTCCTCCTTCACTCTCCTTCCTTCCTTCCTCCTCTCACCTCTGTCCCCGTACTTCTCTTCGGCATACGTGCCAGCCTCGCCGAAGCGACAGCATCTCCGCCTCCCGGTCGTCACGACGACAACAACAACCGTTTTCCACTTTAAGGTATCCCACTTCTCCGATCGATATCTCCCTCATTTTAACTCCGTTTTTAGATCCGTAAATTCGTGTAGAAAGCCCACATGACCCTCTATCATCCCCTTCAAATAGATTTATTTATTCTGCAATAAATTTCAGGTTTAATTAAATTAAAAATCTCAAAAAATTAGTTTTTATAAACCTTAAAAAAACCCCGTACGAAGTACGTCCCGACAAACCGGGCGATCCCGTCACAAATCGAGAGTACCAAAAGGTCCGTATCGACTTCGCGGACATGCGGGCTTTGACGGAATTCAAATGGTTTCGTGTGCGCGACGAATTTGACCCGTATCCGTCAAATTTTTCGTATCGGGTTTTTCGAAATTTCCCAATTGCTTTGTGCACACTCATCAAATCGCGATGAAACTTACGCCATTGGACTCGAAATATTTTTCTGGTCCTGTGAGCCAAGTTTGGTCCGATTCTGAGACAGTTGATCGGAACGCTATTTTGGTGAGCCCACAATCCCACTCAACGGGCGATTTTGTGCACAGCCCACCGGAATCCAAAATTGGACATACCGTTGGGTTCGTCTCATCAAAACAAATATGTAGACATGTAGTTTGATGACTATAGAGACCGTAGGTTCTGGCACGCATTTCGGTGCAAAGCGGGTCCAACGGCGGACATCGATTTGACCCAAAATTACGATTTTGCCCCTGTTCCAGAATTTAACTTTTGGACAGGCGTTTCCTAGACATATCTTATATTCCAAACTCGTTCGTGATATTTGTTGCAGCATCCGGAGTCATCTGCAGGATTTGGCTTTTCTTGCTTTGTTTATTTGCTGGTTCGAGCTACTGGATTATTCTCGTTTGCACATAACCTCAGGCAAGACACCTTGCCTTTACTGTTAATTTCTTGCTCAATATCATGCATGCTTTTCTTTATGTTGTTCTTTCAAAATTATATATGCAAATTATTATAATTTATACAATTGGCTTAGAGTTAAGGGACCACCTTATGTTTAGTGCATCTCATAAACTGTCACGATGTGCCACGGATTGTGTATGAGTTGTGAGTCGCATATAGATACAGACTTGCGTGCTGACTGATCATTGGTGCTTTCAGGCCGTACGTTAAGATATAACTGCCAGATTTTTTTAGAAGACTTGGCAGTTATTAAGGATTAAAACAGTGTCGTGGAGTCGACACATGTATAGTATCATTAGGGGGAGGGGACAGTTATTATCGTAGGGGCTATATTTATTTTTACACACATTTTGGGCCGAGGGTGACTCTTATGAGCACTACCTTCTGCCCAGGGCCGATAGCGTCTCGGATGAGCGCTACTTGACAGCCACTCTCTATTACTTGCTTGCGTGAATTCGTTACAGCCCCTGCGTAGAACGTTGTCCTCAAAATGCATATCACATAGGATGGTTAGGAACCTTTACTCATGCATACTTTTCTGTTGAGCTTTATTATTCAGTTTATTAGCATGATATTATGTGTCTTGTTACGTCCCTCTGAGGACCTGGTTATCTCTCCAGGTGTGTCTTGTGATTTTCTGCAGGTGCTCTAGCTAAGGCCATGTCTTGCGCTCTATTCTTCGAGATGTTGCTTTTGGATCGCCATCTCCTTTGCGTGACCAAATCATTTCCTTTTATAATTCTTTCTTATTTAGATTAGTTGGTAGTGGATTTGTCTCCGCCCAACGATTGTATACATGACAAACTCAAAGTTGCTTTTATATTATTATTTATCTTTGTGGATGAGATTTAGTGTCTTGGCTTTCTACATTTTACAGCTTATGTATACATACGAGCCATATATTTACTCGTATGTTTACAGCTGGCATGATACGTATCTAGTCTCAAGTATTTGGGACTGGGGCGTTACATATTTTTGTGGTGGCCCACGCAGGTCAAGTTTGTCACTTCGGTTACGTTACTGTACCGATGTGAGCTTGCAACATAGGATTAGAATATAGGAATCTCATCCATACAACTTGACCTTTTTCCTTGGCTTCAAATTTTGAACTCTCGTCCGACTTCCTTGAATTGCATCTTGCTTGATTACTTTCTACCGTTGATTCTTATTTTCGTGCTTAGTGTCAACTAGGAAGATGATTACACTAGTATATGCTCATAGGTCAAACACATATAGCTAGAATGGTTATATTGGCAATTGGAATACATTCAAGACTCTAATTGAGTTAAAAATGCTTTTTAGTGTGATTTAATGATTAGTAATTGGTAAAGTAGGATATTACCACGGAAAGTTTTAACCTTGAGATTTCTAAATAATAAACCCAGAGGATTTATAGAATTTCATACTTGGTTTAAGAAATTGATTGATTTTCAAGATTTGATATTTATGATTTATGGGATTATAGTTATACATCCTTGCACAAGTATAAAATTAATTTGCTTTTCGAGTTGTGATATCTATGAGTTTTGGGGGATAGATATACATCTTTGAACAAATATAAAAATTTATTTGATTTTCGAGTTTTGATGTTTATGATTTATTGTATTATAGTTATACACCTTTGAACAGTTATAAATTTGGTTTGAAAATGATCTTAGCTTTTAAAAATGGTCATAGAAATTATTTAAATTTGAGTTGTACAACTTGCGATTTTCGTGTTTATTAAATTTTGAATTTTAAGTGGAAGTAATGACGGTGAATTTTGGTTTTAATATTCGAAAGTTATGAAAACGATTTTTGAGAATTTTTATTTTAAATGGTGCCCTATGAGAGGATTTATAAATCTATTTAGATTTTTGGTAAAAAAAAGATTTTGACTGATAAGATTATTGGAAAATTTAGTTTAATGAGGGATTGCTAATATTAAAATATTTGGGAAAAATTCGAAGGATGTGATGGAAAGTTATTTTGATTGATTAATGGAAGTTACTATTTAAAAGTTGTGACTTTGTTGGAAACCTAGCATGAATAGAAGTTAAAATTTATGAGAGCATTGAGCTTAATTTTTTTGAGATTGCTTTTAATATGCTAAGAGTTTTATATGAGTTTGGAAAATTTTAAAGTGTTAAATTTTTGATTGATTATGAAATTTTTGGATTCGTAAATTATGAACTCTTGAGTTAAATAGTTGAATTTAAACGTTAATTTTGGAAAAGGTTAGTAGTAACGTGATAAGATTTTGCTTTGAGATTTAAAAAAGTGATTTAAATTTTTATGATGAATTTGAACGGCTTGGAGGGAATACAAATTTTGGTGGTATCTTTTTGAAAGTTTATTTTTTTAAAACTTTTGGAGGATACTTGAGCTAAAATTTAATGGTAGGCCCCAAGATAACCCTACCGAGTATTCCACACTAATTACCATGTCACTCATGACCATGATAGTACTATATACACAAGTGTTGTTAGTCATCTACCCAGCTATGTGACTGTATTACCACCTCGACTTACTCGACATTCTTTCAATTCTAAATCTTTTAATTGCGGCCTTCTAACCCATTTGCAATTTGAATAATTAGTTAATGGTCCCTTAACTGTATTCATCTAGAGACTATCTTCTCTCCGAAATTGTGTTCCTAAATTATTTTTGCGGGATTCTTTAATTAATTTTATCTCATGCTTTAACTTGATCTCCTTTATTATTGTGCATTAATTATCACCTCGTGAACTCTCACTTTCTATTTTAGATCTTTTGGCGTCCCTTACCATGACTTGGATATTTGGAGTACAATACTAGATTTTTTCCTCCAACAAATTCCATACGTAAGGCAAGACAAGTCCACCTCCATGTAGATTTATCATGTCCTACTAAAGCACGTCTCCTTGTACACTATTTTCATGATATGACCTTCTGGTCAAAATGGCCAAACTATAACCTCTACCATGACACCAAAATACTTTTCGACTTCAATTAAGAGATCCAACCTTGACTCAATCCCTTAACCCGATAGGTAATTTTGTTCTACTTAGTTCCTTAAATGCTTAAATTTGTGCTTTATCTTGATTGCTTAACCCATTGTCTCATCCCATTACTAGTTTAACTCTTGTAAGTTGGGTAGAACACGGCTCAACAAAGCCTTTGTCCTTGTGACCCATGTGGATAAGTTTGCTTAGACTATAAATTCAGAGAACCCTACCTTATCTAGTATACCAAGCCATAAATGAAGAAACACTAGGACAACTGTATAGGCCCAAACTTCAGGCGAGCCTTGATTTTAAAAGATCTTGGACTATTTAATTTCCTTCATCAGTACCTCCCTTGCTCATATTTTGACTATCTCATGCTGCTAATGTAGCTTCAGTTTTGCAAGCTTATTTTATTCAAGCTTGATCATGACATATTTTATTGGGT
Organism: Iris pallida; assembly: GCA_029216955.1. Lineage (NCBI taxonomy): Eukaryota > Viridiplantae > Streptophyta > Magnoliopsida > Asparagales > Iridaceae > Iris > Iris pallida. Next base: position 9,251 of record JANAVB010027040.1, read on the forward strand.
GCACCCACTTCCATATTGTCTAATCAGAACCTGTGCATAATGGTCTGATCAACCTATTGTACTTTGGTTCGCTTATCATATCTTATTCTATGCGGATGGAGACATAGTTAAACCTGCCTTAGAGTCTCTTCCGCGACAGCCTTGGCTATTCTTTTTTGAATTATTTTCGCCGCCTATGAACCCGATAATTCGTACTCTATATATAACACCGTCTTTGAAACCTTTGTTGTTCTTGTCTTTTACTTATTTTAGAAAGACAAGGCACTGTACTTGCTAGATAGACTCAAGGTATCATCTTTGGTTGCCCAATCGGTTAATTATACACAAATGTAGATAGCCACCGACCGACTCATGTGGTTATATCCTCGCCTTTAACTACTCCTCGTTCCTTAACCCTAGAATTGTTATCGAGTCCTCCCAAGTATTCTTCAGCACTCGAGAATGATTTTAATCGTTCACTTAAATCTAACTCTCAACCCAGATGATTAGTATACAGTTTTCTCTCAAGGAACCATATCTCCCAAACGTCTAATTATCCTTTTTGATCTACTAAATTTCTCACTATTTTTATTCGGGTTATCAAATTTTGTCACCTTCATTAGCAACCCTTATTCAATTCCATAACCATGATATATTTTTGTATACATCGACTCCACAATTTTCTAATGCATGGTGGTGTTGAACGCCGTTTTGTCGCCTCCTCCAAAATGTAATTGTATTTTGGTATTGACGAACTTTTTTATCCCTCAACCCTATGTACCCTATTAATCCTGAATTTCGAGGACAAAATTCTTGTAAGTTGGGTAGGATATAAAACTCCCTATTTTTTTAAATTATTATTTTTTATTTTTTAGACTTAAAAATGAATTTATACAATTTATGGGTTTTTTTAGAAGGACCTTAGCCACTGTTGAATTTTGTAACACACGACTACTATGAATTTTTAGCACGAAAAATGTAGCAGTGTGCCTTGACTAGTACATTAGCCATTCTGGGGGAAGCCTAGCCATGATAATGACCAAACTAGGAAAACCAGACAGAGTTGTGAATGGACTTATTTAAAGTATTTTAATTAAATATTATTTTATATTGATTTTTATATGACCCGGTATGTCCAATTCAGTCCGAACTGGGCCCAAACCAAATTTTAGCCCATGTAAGCAGGTAGTGCGACCAAATGTGGCCATGTAGACATATTTTATGTACTTAGAAATATCTCCTAAATTATTTTAGAATTTTACGTACAATTTCAAATTATTTAAATATTTGTACAATTATTGGTATTTTATTTTTAAATAATATTTTACAAGATTGTACATGTTCCTAAGACCCGGATAAGGGTGTGTGGTACAGTTCACCCATTGGAGCAATTTTTTAATTATATTATTATTAAAGTTATTTTGTGGAGACTTAATAAACATATTTTCCTATTTAAATATTATTACTATTTTGTGTTGATTTATTAAGGATTGAATTTATATATATATGTAGATATGCTCAAATATATTAAATAATTGGATAGTTGACTTTTAAATGGTATTTGAATTTTAAATAGATTTTTTGGTGCATTTATGGATATATACATATGTTGATATAGATGTTTATATTTAAAAGTTTTAAAAAGATTTAGAAAAAAAAAGTTAACGGGTGGTCGGCCCCACCCGACCACCCACCAACCTACGAATTGAGCAAGCTGCTCACGGAAAGGGGGGAACCCAACTCATAGAAGCCACAGCAACTGTGGCCGAATTGTTTTTTTTTTCCTTTACGCATATAACCATATATATATATATATATATATATATATATATATATATATATATATAATATATTATATAATATATATATATATATATTTTAAAGGGAAATCCAAAACCTAATCTCTCCTCCTCCACTCTCCTTCCTTCCTTCCTCCTCTCACCTCTGTCCCCGTACTTCTCCTCGGCGTGCGTTCCAGCCTCGCCGGAGCGACAACATCTCCGCCTCCCGGTCGTCACGACGACAACAACACAGTTTTCCACTTTAAGGTATCCCACTTCCCCGATCGATATCTTTCTTATTTTAACTCCGTTTTTAGATCCGTAAATTCGTGTAGAAAGCCCACATGACCCTCTATCATCCCCTTCAATATATTTTTTATTCTGCAATAAATTTAGTTTTAATTAAATTAAAATCTCGAAAAAATAGTTTTTATAAACCTTAAAAACCCCGTACGAAGTACGTCCCGACAAACCGGGCGACCCCGTCACAAACCGAGAGTACCGAAAGGTCCGTATCGACTTCGGGGACGTGCAGACTTTGACGGAATTCAAATTGGTTGCGTGTGCGCGACGAATTTGACCGTATCCGTCAATTTTTTTCGTATCGGGCTTTTCGGAATTTCCCAATTGCTTTGTGCACACTCATCAAATCGTGATGAAACTTACGCCATTGGACTCGAAATATTTTTCTGGTCCTGTGAGCCAAGTTTGGTCCGATTCTGACACAGTTGATCGGGACGCTATTTTGGCCGGCCCACAATCCCACTCAACGGGCGATTTTGTGTACAGCCCACCGGAATCCAAAATTGGACATACCGTTGGGTTTATCTCATCAAAACAAATATGTAGACATGTAGTTTGACGACTTTAGAGACCATAGGTTCTGGCGCGCATTTTGGGGCAAAGCGGGTCCAACGGCGGACATTGATTTGACAAAAAATTACAATTTTGCTCCCGTTCCAGAATTTAACTTTTGGACAGGCATTTTCTTGACATATCTTATATTCCAAACTCGTTCGTGATGTTTGTTGCAGCATCCGGAGTCATCTGCGGGATTTGGCTTTTCTTGCTTTGTTTATTTGCCGGTTCGAGCTTCTAGATTATTCTCTTTTGCACATAACCTCAGGCAAGACACCTTGCCTTTACTGTTAATTTTGCTCAATATCATGCATGCTTTTTCTTTATATTGTTCTTTCAAAATTATATATATATATGCAAATTATTATATTTTATGCAATTGGCTTAGAGTTAAGGGAGCACCGTATGTTTAGTGCATCTCATAAACTGTCACGATGTGCCACGGATTGTGGAGTTATGAGTCGCATATAGATGCAGACTTGCGTGCTGACTGATCATTGGTGCGTACAAGCCGTACGTTAGGATATAACTGCCAATAGATTTTTTTAGAAGACTTGACAGTTATGAAGGATTAAAACAGTGTCGTGGAGTCGACACATGTTTAGTATCATTGGAGGGGGACAATTATTATCGTCGAGGCTACATTTATTTTTACACACATTTTGGGCCCAAGGTGACTCTTATGAGCACTACCTTCTACCCAGGGCCGATAGCGTCTCGGATGAGCGCTACTTGACGGCCACTCTCTATTACTTGCTTGCGTGAATCCGTTACAGCCCCTGCGTAGAACGTTGTCCTCAAAATGCATATCACATAGGATGGTTAGGAACCTTTACACATGCATACTTTTCTGTTGAGCTTTATTATTCAGTTTATTGGCATGATATTATGTGTCTTGTTACGTCCCTCTGAGGACCTGGTTATCTTTCCAGGTGTGTCTTGTGATTTTCTGCATGTGCTCTAGCTAAGGCCATGTCTTGCGCTCTATTCTTCGAGATGTTACTTTTGGATCGCCATCTCCTTTGCGTGACCAAATCATTTCCTTGTATAATTCTTTCTTATTTAAATTAGTTGGTAGTGGATTTGTCTCCGTCCAACGATTGTATACATGACAAACTCAAAGTTGCTTTTATATTATTATTTATCTTTGTGGATGAGATTTAGTGTCTTGGCTTTCTATATTTTACAGCTTATGTATACATACGAGCCATATATTGACTCGTATGTTTACAGCTGGCATGATACGTATCTAGTCTCAAGTATTTGGGACTGGGGCGTTACATTGTCGAGCACAGATACACACCTGTAGAAAAGGAATGTCTCACACTGGTATTTGCTATCCAGAAGATACGCCACTATGTGTCTGGGTAGACTATCCACATCATATCTAAAGTTAATTCTCTCAGAATACTCATGACTAAACTGGGTCCTCTTAATTCCCATTTAGCTACATGGGCAATGCTGTTGACTCCATACGATATTTGTGTTCGTCCCTCAGAAGGCAGTAAAAGGCAAAGCGTTAGCTAATTTCCTAGCAGCTCATCCGGTGCCAGAATCTTTGAAACTCTACGATGAAATCCCGGATGAAGTAGTAGAGTCTAACACCGCAACTGAGAAAATCCCCATTTAGCGAATGTTCTTTGATGGTGCATTAAGAACATGACCTAAAAGAAATATCGCGGCTGGAGTGGGCATCGTGCTTGTGTTACTCGAACATCTGGTTATACATCGTGCATATTCTTTTGTGGAACCCTGTACTAACAATGTAGCCGAATATAATGCTCTACTGATCGGCCTTCAACTGGCAAAACAACTGGGAGTTGACTATCTAGAAGCTTACTGTGATGCTAAGCTAATAGTTAGTCAGGTCCGAGGGGATTATGAAGTTCATCACGAAGACCTCATCCCATATCACAAAGTGACAACCGAATTGGCTTCTACTTTTGTGGAATTCTTCATCGAGCACGTGCCTCGATTACAGAATAGAAGCAGATGCTTTAGCCGGTCTTGCTGCTTCCTTGACCGCCCCTACCAATACTCAGCAGTCGATCACAGTGTCTGGTCGAGAACTATTCTGTGTGAAAGATGCCTTGCATATTCATCACAGTTACGCAACAGAAACAAACGTCAACGTTAAAGACTAGAGATTTCCTTTCGTAGACTACGTCATCTATGGAATCCTCCCTGAGGACCCAAAGGAAGCAGTGTCTGTCCAAAGGCGATCCCTCAGATTTTACTATGATACAGCTACCCAAATGTTGTATCGACAGTCTTACGATGGGCTACTATTACGATGTTTATCAGACACAGAAGCCAAACATGCACTCCGTGAGGCTCACGACGGAGTTTGTGGCACACATCAACCAGGCCCCAAATTACAAGATCACCTCAGACGAATGGGTTATTATTGGCCCACGATGATAGCAAATGCTGTTGAATATGCAAAGAAGTATAGGGCTTGTCAGTTCCATGCCAACTTCATTCATCAACCTTCAGAGTTTTTACACCCGACGACAGCATCTTGGCCTTTTGAAGCCTGAGGTATGGACGTCATAGGCCCAATCAGCCCGCCATCCACCAGAGGACATCGGTTCATCCTAGCTATAACCGAATACTTCTCCAAATGGGCGGAAGCTATACCGCTCACCGAAGTAAGACGTCGAACGTGATCAGTTTCATCAAACATCACGTTATCTATCGCTTTGGCCTACCTTGCAGGATCGTCCATGATAATGGTCCACAATTCGCGAGCCATGCATTCTATCGATTCTGCAATAAGAATCGAATCCAGAATGTAGCCTCTATTGCCTACAATCTAGCGGCTAATGGGTTAGCAGAAGCCTTCAATAAGACCATCATTAAACTTCTCAAGAAGTTCGTGTCTTCAAACATGCCCGATTGGAATGAGAAGCTCGGCGAATGTCTCTGGGCCTATCGTACAACGGTTCGAACTTCAACAGGCAGTATGCCATTCTCTCTGGTTTATGGGAGCGAAGCAGTTGTTCCCCTAGAAATCCATATTCCCTCTCTTTGAGTAGCCTTAGCCAATGAGTTGACTATCGAAGAATGTTACCGTCTGCGACTACAAGAACTCGAAGCGCTAGACGAAAAACGCTTATTAGCTCAGCAGCGTATTGAGCTATACTAAGCATGCCTTTCCAGAGCTTTTAATAAAAAGGTGAAGGAAAGAATCTTCCAAGTTGGTGATCTGGTCTTAGCAGTGAGAAGACCAATATTCATGACGCACAAGACAAAAGAAAAATTTTAGCCTAAATGGGAAGGTCCTTTCGTTATAGAATAGTGCATTATAACGGTACATATCGACTAACCAAACCTGATGGTGACTTGCTCATGATGCCGATCAACGACAAGTTCCTAAAGAAATATTATGTGTAACCTTCATGAACATCGTTCACATATACCCTATTTTAGTCATATAAATGTACAGTGCAATGTTTACGTGATTAAAAAAATCATTTAACTATTATCCATATTTCAAGAGTCTTGAATACGCCATGGATAATAGGTCCTCTAAAAAAATTCTCCAGTAGAATTATTTCCGTTTTGGACTCGGTCTGACGAAAACAAGTCACGTCCATATTGCCGCTGAACTATTTTTCGATAATTATTTCTCCAGTGTAATGATTAAAAAATGTTTTGCCACGTCCATATAACCTCTGAGCAAAGCATTCATCAAGGATAATCACGTCCATATTACCTCTAAATTATTCACTCATACCTAATGTTATATGTCCTTCCACGTCCATATTATCTCTGGTCAGATATAGAACATCCTCTTCTATTATGCCCATATTACCTCTATCAGCAGCTTCTTTCAACTTATTATCTATATTCAAAGAACATTGAATATAAAATGGATAATAAGTGCACATCAAATTCTCCAGGGGAATACCTACCAGAAATATCCTTACTACGTCCACACCTCTAGTTCTGATATTTTATAAACTTCATTCAAGAATTTTAAAAGCCAAAAAGATTCTTTATTAAAAATGTCTATCAAAAGACAGAGAAAAAAAAGATACATGAGTCTTGATGGCTAATTCAGCCTATTAGAAGAGAAAATCTAAGGGATACACAATCGATTGATACTATCCCTTAGAGCTGCAATTTCGGCTTCGGACTTTGCGGTAGCACGGCGGCGCACCTCTTCTTGACGAGCAGCCTCATCATGGAAGGGGATCAGATTCACGTGCTCTCCCTCCAACTTCACCAGCTGTTCTTTCAAGTGGTCGAAAGTTGTGATGATCATGGCAGCCTGAACCAAATTGTCCTCATGTTCAGACGTCGTTGTCCTCAAGCTGGCCTCTAGTTGAGCAATCTTACTTTGGATCCGCATAATGTGATTATATTTTCCAGTAATCTGCACAGCCAGCTTATTCTTCGAAGCAGCACGTGCCTCACTTGCAGCGTTGAACTGCTCATACTGATAAGCCAATTCACTGATCTCTTGAGCGAGGCATCCTTTCTTGCTTGAAAAGTAGCCCCCTCTTCCTTGAGAGCCACGACAAAGGCCTCGTCTTCTGCACGGAACAGCGACGTCGGGCTCCGTTGTTTGGCATCCTAAAATCTGGCCACCTGACCCTCCAGATCATTCAGAACCCTCCTTAGAGCATTAGCCCTCTTTTTATAGCCGGCGATGCTCTCAAGGACTGCCACCTGGCATTCAGCAACAACCTTCATAGGGCCAAAGGCGGCATTTCGGTTCAAGACCCCAAGAAACTTTACTTTCAAGATAGAATAGAAAGCTTTGACAACTTCATGGGCCATCTCGTCGTCTTCGGTGGAGGTTGTCGGGGAGGAAGCTTGATGAGGTTCTTCTACTCCAGGAAGAGATGCCTGATAAGAAGCCAAACTTGACAAGTAAATAATATATGTAGTAACAAAAAAGGGGGAGTACGAAAGAGTTGTAATTTCGTACCTTCGGCATGCTCAGCGCCAACTAGGGCTAAGTCATCGGCCTTAGCTTAAGGGAAACTGAAAGCAGGACCAAGTTTTTCAAGAAGAACAACATCGAGGCCTCGAGCAGCATCAGGCTGGGTATCTTCTACGGCCCCAAATGGACTAGAAGAAGATTCAGCAACAACCACTATATTAGGCTGTTCAACCTCTACTTCTGCAGCTGATGCCGGCTTACTAACAGCTCCCTTCGTACCAGCAAATTCAGAAGAACCTGGGACAACCTCTTTTTCTTTCCCGATACCTTGGGCTATCTCTATGAGTGGTTCCTTCTCCTTGTCTACAAGGGAATATACAATGGCAGTCAGGCTCACGAGGAGCACACAAAATCAAAGTCGAAAAATCTCATCCGAAGAGAGGTGTAAAGATAACGTACCCGCAGGAGGAGAGCCACTCGGTGCAGCCTCCTTGCCCTTCGCAAATCTCTTGGCAGCCTTGGGAGACATGGTTCGTGCAGAGAAGAGATGGAAAGTCTTTTGAAAGTTTTGAAAGAAAGAATAATGAATCTTCTCTCTCTTCAAGGTCTATTTATAGGCATGGGCCAAACACTATGCGCCCACTACTCCTATGCGCCTATGCGCCCACTACATACTATGCGCCCACTACAGCTTATGCGCTCACATGAAGACCCAGTCTCTTGCACATTATGCGACTACCACTTGCTGACGTGGACAACGCATGAATGATGGACCTCTTCAAATTCTACTCCGATGAATCTATCAGTTCAGATTTTCGAGGAAGATCTCAACAGCCATCTCTCTGAAAGTCTGGCCAACTCTATGCGCCTACTGCATCACGAGAATACGGTCCATGCTTCTTTTAAAGTATTTCAAACTCGTTCAAGTATCGAAAACTTTGAAGGGGATCTTATAGAAGCATGAAAAGTTCAGCAATCTTGACAACTATGCACCCAAGCCAGGGAGTAATATGCGCCCAAGCCAGGAAGACATATACCCCAATTCAGGGCAGCCCACATATGTCCAAGTCACCAGAGCAAGCTATACGCCCATGTTGATGGCATACATCTCCTATGCGCCCACTTTGGACTCCTCTAGATGGGGGTACATAGCCCTGTTTCAGGCTATGCGCCCAAGTTAGGATAGCCCCCGACTCGGTCAAACCTACGATCAATCGTGCACCAAAGCATACGGCCATGTCAGTCTTCACGAGTGGTCGTGCTGCGGCCACGTCAACCCGACGTATACGATCACGCAGTCTGCATGCGCCTACACTCTATATGCCCAAAGCAGGACTATGCGCCTACATAAAATTTGTGTATTTTCTCATATGGGTGCATAACATCATTCCAACACGAAAATGACTATAAAAAGGGGTCTCATACCTCTTCAAAAGACAGAATTGAGAGCATTTCAAGAGCCAAATTGCTGCCATTCTTGCCAGTGAGCCGAGAGTTAGCAATTTTCTTAGGTTTTCTCCCACTTTTGTAATCGGAGTGTCAACGGAGTAAAGGAGCAACTGTCGCTCGATCTCCATCATCCTATTCCCTAGAATTCTTTTTGTACTTGGGGATCCTCAGCGCAGGATCTCTCAGGCGTACTCGATTTGTGGTGCCTTGTGCCAATAAGAAAAGACAACATTTCTTTTTCTTTTTTGTATCTGTCCACAACAGGCAATTACAATTTTGGTTTCTTCAAATCAAAGATCGAGATGTTATATCGGTCAAGGTTTGTCAATTATCAAAATAGGGAAAATTGTTGGACCATTGGTCATGGTCGAACTTGATTTTAATAATTGATCTAACCATGTCTCTATATAAGGGCTACTTAGACAATTGCTGAGACTTCTACCATTAGATTCAAGATTGAGGTTGTTTTGCCACATGAGTCTGTATTTCATATTCAATATAATTTTCTTATTTATTGAGTCTAGAAATATGATATACACAGGGTCATACTGGCAAATAGGCTAACCCAAAATGTTTTAATTATCCTATGATTTTGAAAATAGCCCACTTTACAAAAAGCTTCTAACTGATAAAACTTTTTAAAAGCCCAAAAACTCAAAATCCGATTTACAAATTTCTCCAAAAATCAAACTCGGGACACCAACAGAGTTCGGTTCGAGTTTGGCCCAAATTTGCCCCAAGTTTGTTTGGTGCCGTTAGATTTTTGAATTTGGTCATCCTGCAGTTACGGACGCAACGACTATTTGCCGAGATTCTCTCAAAGAGTTCTATTCGAATTCTGTCCAAATTCGCCCCGAGTTCTGACTTTGGAAAACCTATAAATAGAGAAGAATTTCACTCATTTCAATATACTTTCTTCTCTCTTATCTCTAAGCTTAATACGTCTTTCAAAGTGTTCTAAGCTCTTTGATTTTCAAATCCCAAGCCAGTTACAATCCTCTAGTCGATTTGTCAGTACGGTACGGTCTAGATGTTTTATAGAGATTGTAATCAGAGGCTTGATTTAAGAAAGACACTTCATAATTGAGGTTGGTCGAGTACTTCGGATCAAAGCTCGCATTGTAGAAGTTGTAAGGACTTCGAAAAAAAACTTGCAGTATTTTTCTATAGTGGATTCAACTGGAAGCTAGAGTTCTTCTGATTGGAATAGTCCTCACAAGATGAAAACTAGTATACATCGCCGTGTTTGCGTTTGCTTTCTGATCTCTGTATTTTATTTACTTACTTGTGATATATTATATGTGATCTTGTTGCTAACATTTTTTAATTAGCTAAATTCTGCTGCATACTCTATTCACCCCATCTAGAGTATTGTGCTTTACAATTCGTTCCTACAGAACTTGCATGTTAGCCAAATATTGAGTTGAACTTTGAGTAAACGAATATTGCGTGTGTGGCTGGTATGATCACCGAGGTACGATTAGATCAAAATAGATGTCAGACCAATGTTTAGTATGTTACGAGAGGAATGACTCAATTTCTGAGTGGTACATGCCATACCACTTATACGATCAGTGCACCATAACATTTGTATCGATAACGATAAGCTCGATTTGTGAGTGGTATATGCATTACCACTTAGTGATAGCTATGTCGAACTGTTTGGTAATTTACGATAGATGCGTTGAAATAATTGTGTGTATCGTGATAAGTTTGTCCGCAACGGATGGGATAGTGTTGAGACTCGAATGGAAATGGTTCGATAAGAGTCGATGCGAGCATGCTTCGATGGATTTGATCAAAACGATTAGGTACGGAATCATATCAATGGATGATGAGTCGAATGAGAATTCGTTGAGTGTAAGATGAACGATAGGCTGAGTATAGCAATGAAAATTTTGGTTGAGGAAGTAGTTGACTCGATTTGAGTTTGAGTTAGTACAAAGACGATTTTGGAATGAATTTGAGTAGATGCAAAGAATCGGTAGTACGATTTGGAAGTTCATTCAGAGAATACGAGGATGGATACAAAAACTTTAAAATTGTGTTGCTCGATGATAGTTAGCTACAAGAAGATAGACCTAGATGCGTGCGAGACTTGATTTCGTATTTATTTCGGATGATAACAGTGATTGTAATGAATTAGAGTTTATGAGAAAGGACGATGTTCAGATTATGCACATCGACGATGTTGTTGAGGCATATCAAAGACTATGCAATAACTTAAGGATACTCTGATTGAATGAACAAAAAAATTATGTTGAGCATTGTTGTTGGTGGAATAAGATACAAGTCTCGCTATATTAGAATTGTTCATAGCATATCGAGGCGTGGCATGGGAAAACATAAGTACGAATAAGGATACAAAGTGGAGCAAGTTTACGATATCGAGATTTTGGGTATGTAATAATATGAGAAGTCGAACAAAGCGATTAGAAGTTTTACGATGGATGCGATGCATAGATTATTTGAAAATTTCTATGATGAGCATAGAGTGTGTTAGGTAATGATCGTGCATAGGTAGACTCGAATTCGAGGCGAGTAGATATCGCATGGTTAGCAAATTGTTAAGATAGTGCATGAGTGGTTTGGATGGTAGCGGCGCATTAGTTGCTTAGATAGGATAGGCATTTTGGATTGGAAGGATTATGTCGGATTGGATAAAGTCCCATAGGAATTATCGGGAATTACTTTGGCCCCGAGATAGGATATAGCGTTTTGTCACGACCCGTACCCGCTTTTCGAGATACGCGTGCATGCGCAAGCCAGCCTATGCCACAGAGTCAGCGGTAGAACGTTGTCTAGATCACAATGCTCGCAATCACAGTAAATGCTCATTCATAAAATTAATTTAATTACAATATTCACAAGTTTTACATTTGCAGAAAAATATAAACTCCTACAAATATTAAAATGACTATAACTCTTATATCTAGATAATCTCTAGGTTTTGGTCTGCAAGTACACCCGTAACCCCAATGCAAAGCGTAGTCGTGGCTAACATAAAAAATGTTGGTTTCCAGTTAGGAATGGAACAAGTACAATTCATTGAATGCAGTTCCAATATACGTTAACGACTATAAAAATAGGGTTAGTCATAAAATACATGACGAGAGAAATCTACTGTAGCATGGTGATACAATGAGAAAAGACAGGAATATACATGGAAATATATAAAGGTTGAAACAAGGAACCATAACTATCTAAGTATGCTGAAGTACTCCTTTCGATATGTGATCAGGCTGGTCCACTACACCGCACGGGCTACACTGTCTATATTACATAAAATAAACACGGTCTACATGGTCTATATTGTATAAAAATAAACACGGTCTACACGGTCTACGTTGCATGAAAATAAATACGGTCTACATGGCCTACATTGCATAAAAATAAATACGGTCTACACGTTCTATATTGCATGAAAATAAACACGGTCTATACGGTCTACATTGTATAAAAATAAACACGATCTACATGGTCTATTGTATGAAAATAAATACGGTCTACATTGTATGAAAATAAATACGATCTACGGGTTGATCATATATCTACTTGGTACTTCCTCTTCCCGATACGACATACAAGAAACATGGCAAAATATGAAAGAAATACATGATGTGATATCCGTGTGACGAGCATGTCAAGAATCAAGTATTAAACAACTAGCACTGAACTATAGTAATAATAATATTGAAAACAAACAACAATGTACTCGCCTGGTGTCTTGAGCTGCTGATAAAGGTCTAGTGAAGTAAAGAAAGCTAACTGCCACGTCCTTGGATGCTGAAATAAACATCATGAACATATTTGGTATAAAAGATATGTCTAAAAACGTCTGTCCAAAGGTCTAATTCTGGACACAGGGGCAAAATCATAATTTCGGGTTAAAATGATATCTGCCGTTTGACCCGCTTTGCACCGAAAAGCATGCCAGTACCTATAGTCTCTAAAGTCATCAAACTAGTCTACGGTTCGGTTTAATGAGATAAATCCAACTATATATCCAAAGTTGGATTCTAGCGGGCCGTGCACAAATTCGCCCAATGGATCGGGTTACGGGCCCGCCAAAACGACGTTCCGGTCGAACTTCTCATAATCGGACCAAACTTGGCAAACATGACCAAAAGAATGATACGGTCCTGTTGGCACAAGTTTTTTTCGATACGATGAATGTGCACAAAGTTATGACCTTGTTTGTAAAGTGGTCGATACGGGTATCTCAACGAATACACTTTGATTTAGTCGCGCACACACAAGGAAATCGGGTTTCATCGAATCCTATACGTCGAAAACATCTATATGCGTCTTTTGATGCTGATGGATTGCGACCATGTCACCCAATTTGTCGGGGTGCACGTCGTATCGGAAAAGCTTTCTAAAATTTTCAGTTTCAAAAACCATTTTTTCTTGAATTTTTAACATCAAATAACTTTCTATATAATCGACTAAAAATAAATCTACAAAAAAAATTGATCTCGTATAGGTTTTCTTTAATTGTTCTAAGTTAGATTTGGTAGACAGTTAATAGGTTGACAAATATTGGCCTTCCAATTAGGGCTCTAGGATTCGAATTTTGTCATGTTTGTGACAGGTTTTTCGTCGAACTTTCGACATAATTTTGGGAAGATTTAGGGCTTCTAAACTCGAACTAATTTACAGGTCTGGTAGTCGTATATGGTGTTTACAATGAAAAAATTATCTCAGGATTTGATCATACGACGACGAAGAAAAGAGGCGTTGTATATGAGTACCTAGCTGCGAGATCGAACAAAGTATGCTCTGTTATCGGTCGGCCTGGGGTGACTAGGGCGACGCTCTGACGATGTTTTACCAGTGCAGGCGTCGAGTAGTAGAGCTGGGTGGTTGGGGTTCCTCAGAAGTCGCCGTACAAGCTGTCAGTTGGATCTTTCTAGGGTTTTCTCCACGTCCTCTATTGAATGGGTTATATATACTCGATTTCTTTTACCCGAATAATCTCAAATTTGGATAGGGTTTAGGTTTGGAATCCTCATCTTAGTTGAGGAAATCAAGTACAGATTAGGGAGAACCAAATCTTAAAAGATTTGGTTTGGATTTGCTTGAGTTTGAATGTTTGGGCTTAAGCTTCTTCTTCCATTCCTTCTTCGCGGGTTTAGGTCAGGAAAGGGCAGTACTATTCAATGAATAATACTGCTAGGTTCAATTTCTTTTTTTCTTTTTTGCTATATAACATATATATTTATGTGTATAACCATATATGCACCAAAAATAAAATAAAATATTAAAATCCATAAAATCTAAATAATTTTTTAGGACATTTTTAGTAAGATCTTGGGCAAGCAGATACTATAAATACTATTTGCTTGCTTTTTCTCATATATAAGAAAATCATATAACAATTAACATTTTTATTTATTTTCTACCAAGCTATTTTAATAAATAAGAAAATACTAAAAATATATAATATTTTCTAAAATGTTTCAATAAGTGTCGAGTGCAAAATTACCTCCCATTGTAGTAATTCTTGCTAATTTGGATATTGACAAAATATGTATTTAACAAGCCTTATATAAATGTTGTGAATATTAATTTATAAAAATAATAATAGAAAAATATCCTAAAAATTTAAGGGGGTTTCACATACCCACTTTCAAAATTTTGTCCTCGAAATTAAAATAATCTTAATATCAAGAATAAGAAAATTAATACAAGGAGAGTAGGTATGTCGAATCTTAACTCAGTTTTCAGAAAGATGGAGGGGTAGTTACAAAAAGAATCTGAATTGACGCCATGTTCTATATGATAGGTATCCTTGGTTCAAGGCTCTACCCAACTTAAAGAAATTGGCTAACCGTGAAAACTATCGTTTACAAGACTTCTAAGAAGGACATTTCTAAGGGAAGAGGCACGAGAGTATGGGACACTTCTCTGCCCGCACTCACGATTCTAGTGAGCCTAGATATTGCCATGGTGTTCTTGGTCATAACTTCAGGAGAAACTATTATGGTTATCATCATTCCTATAGAGGTCATACTTGAACAAGATAGTGACCAATTCTTGTTTGAAAAAAAATCTAAATGTGTCTTTCAAAAAGGATTTTGTTCTTCGCCTAACATGGAACACTAAGAGCTAAGGTTGAGGAACTTAGGAAGAAAGAATTTATGGCCATGAGTTGAGAATCCATGGTAAGTACAGAAACCTTCCTATGGATATAATTAGGTAAGTGGCCGAGTTCTTTAGTTGTAGTGACCAGTGTGTGGGATCGGTGTTTGGGGTTGTGTAGGAGGCATGTGTTAGTTTGAGTGAAAAGCACATGTCATAGGTGTGGTGCGCCTTGTATGAATTATGGGTATTCAGTTCGTTTGTGGGAATGGGTTGATATTGCATGGTTTAGGATCAAAAGGGACATAAATTGGCATATATGGTTTGTTCTAAGGGAATTATGTCATACACGTCGTGTAATTGAAATGGAGCACAAGAAGGTGTGTTTGTGTGGGACATGTAAGTCATGAGTGTAGCTTGACTGGCCTAGTTCATGAGGGTGAAATTTTTGGAGGTAAAAGGCTAGTGTAGTGCTCCAATTATCAGAGGCACGGCAGAGGTTATCAGATGATAAAAATAGGAGTAGACATATGAACCACTGTTTAAATTAGTGCAATAGGAACAAACCCATCCTAATCACCTGCCAATTCAAAGAAACCCTATGTTTTTTTAAAGAGGCTTGCAATCTATGCAATTCAGGAGTATCGGTTGTTTCACTTAACAAAATGCCTAAAATTGGCTTTTGAAAAAAACAAAAAAATTACAAAAGTACAACTTGTTTCTAGGAAGTATTGTTATAGAAGTCTGATCTGAGAGCGATCACTTTGTTCCTTGGACCATACGATGATGATGAAGAGAACTGCTTGAAGAAGATGAACAATTGAAGAACTAAGTCACCAGAAAGGTATCGATACAACGACACTGATGGCATAGTCGAATTCTTTCCTGCTTTGCTTCACCCCGTTCTTGAGAAAAAGTTGAAGAAATGCTGTAGGAAATATCACACTGAAAGTATGAGTTTTCTCAGATTCTCCTTCTCTGTATCTCTCTTGATGTCTTCAACTGTTAAAAATAAGTCTATTTATAGACTAGACCCTCCGTGCGTAAAAAGCAATATAATTGGGTCTCTACGCAAGCATTTAACACCACATGACCCAAACCTCATCAAGTACTGCTCCCACACCAGCTGAGTGCTAATAGCCAGCATCTTGGCTATACAAAGTCAACCACTTAAAGCCCAACATACTCAGTTATGATATATTCACGACCCACAACACAAACCCAGAAGGTTCATACACAGGAGTCCAACATAACCCATTGTATGGTACTGACTCCACAAAAACTAAGTTCCAACCAATCAAACTACAACTTAAAGTCCAACAAAGACACATAATTGGTCAATAAAATCATCATCCAACTGGCACATACTACGGCTCAAACTCTGGCTCTATGGAATATACAGGTGCCTGTCGGACACAGAGTCAACGTATCCCATATTGTAACCTGGTTACAATGGAATCTCGAGGAAATAGGAAAGAACTGAACCTGCGATGACTCCAAGAACTATTCTCCGATTCATATATCAAATCCAGAAAATTATACAAACCGAAAGATAAAATCAAAATAAATTATACAAACAAATGGACAAAAATAGAAGTTATACAACACGATTGAATTCAAAATAGAAGTCCCTGCCCTTGTTAATCTTAACCCTAGTCGATTTCCTTCGAACACGACACCTAACTCCAGTCCCAAATAACCCGCCTGCACGACCCCAACACCGGACATACACACGCGACCAGCCACAACAAATTCCTGGACACGAACAAACTGGCACAAAATAGAACCGATCACAAGCTAAACTAACCCAGTCTCCCAGGCTCGATCTGTTCAACGCCTACTTCCCACATAACAACAAATCAACAAAGATAAAGTACAAAAATACCTGAAAAATGATCTAGGAACAGATGTAATCTTACGAATTGGACACAATCAAACGTGTCAGATATCCACGTTCACAACCGAACCCGATCGGTGCTTCCTCAGAGAAAATCCCACGAAACCGAGAGTTTGCTCGGAGAAGATGATTGATGCTGCTCGTTCAAAAAAAGAACATCGATTCGTTCGATCTGAAAATTCAGATCGATCAAGAATCAATCAATTGAAATTGGAAGAAGTGAAGGGAAGAAGAATCAATGAACACTCACCACGAATTTATCATCAGCCTTTCCCGTATCATCGTCTCCGAGAATTCGTCGGGAATGAATGAGGTGCCGACGATGCTGCCCCGCTGTCGGGGAGACGAAGTCTCGTCGTCGACAACAGTTGTGAGCCTCACCGTGAAGAAGGAAGACCGCCGGTCGCCAGGAAGAATCGTACCGCCATCGATCGGAGACGAGATCTCAGCCGTCGTCGCTGATCGAGAACGGTGATGCCCTACCGCAGAAGACTCGCTGCCGAATGAGGAGCTGCGCGCAGCCGTGTACGCCGCTTGAGGGAAGTCGCAGATTTCCGGAGATCGATACAGATCGGTCGTCGGAGGAGGAAGCCACGTCGTCGCCATGGCCGATCGGCTAGGGCCGTATGCCACTGCTCGTCGGAAAGAGAAGGTAAAGTGGCCGTCGCCCAGACCGGAGCTAGCGACGGAGGCTCGTCGCTTCAGGATCTCTGCCGTCGTCGAAGAGGTCGCTTGCGGCCGCTGCCGAAGTGGCTCAGTCGCTGCTCGGAGAAAGGCTGCCCGTCGCCGTCGAGGGATGAACCCCGCCGCCGCTCGCCGCCAGAGAAGACTAGGGTTAGAAAAAATTTTGAGAAAAAAGCTCTGCTCCCAATTTCGATCAGTGAAGGAATGAGAGACAGAGAGAGAGAGGAAAGAATTTATGAGTGACTAAAATTTAGGATTTTTCACAAAAGTCCTTCCACTTAATTGGCAATTTACTCCAAAGTCATTCCCTTATTCACTAATTGTAGGATTTGCTAGGAATCAGTTAGGAATTTTTAAAAATATAAGTGAGGACCACTAAGTTAGTTATAACAACCTGGTAATTCAAATTTTAAGGTTTTAAAAGTTTGGAGGGAAAAAATTGAAATTTCAAATTATAACCAACATTCCTATGACAAGCGCAAAGTGAATTGGGCCCATCATCAACCCCATTAATTATTTAACTAGAGAAAATAGAAGATGAAATCATTAATCTCTAATCAAAATTTAACCATAAATTTATTCACGTAAAATATGCCAACTTAAATTTTTAGGAAGATAACTTTCTAAAAAATAATTATTCACCAAAATTTTAAAATACCAGAAAAAATATTATTATTTATAAATTCTGGGAAAGCGGGGTTACAAATCTTCTCCCCTTAGAAAAATTTCGTCCTCGAAATTTCAAAAGGCACAATAAACACTATTAAGATTGACCAAATACAAAACTTGAAAATATTTAAAAATTAGCTAAACGTAGGATCGTAAAATCACGATTTCTAGAAATACTCAAATTTAAAAATCCAGACATGATAAATCCTAAACATGAGAAAGATCAAAATTTATGCATAGTAAAAATAATACCAAAATGACAATCATAATTTGTGACCCAATCTAATAAAAATCGTTTTGTATATCTAGCATGGCTATGACTAAAATTTTAAACACGATTAAAATGATCAAAATTATTTAATCTTGATAAGTGCTAAAATACGATAACTATGGAAATGATACGATTAGATATAAAACAATAAATTTTTAAAGTTAGCTATCAAAATATGGAACCATTTAACAAAATTCGTGCAATACGTTAAATTAAACCATAAAAGAAATTAGACTAACAAATATTAAAGAAGGATAAATTCATAAGATAATCAAGAGAAGATGAAATCAATTTGCAGAGGTTAACATAAGATCAATATCAAGATGATTTCGATAAGGTTGCCAAATGATGATAAGAGATCAACATGGTATACAACACGGATATAGTCTCAATAGTATCCGAAAATATACATATCTAAAATCACTTTGCATATAGTTCCTACCCCGCCAGTGTAGTGTACATCTGACTGCAGTAAACCTTTGGCTCAATAATTCAAATAATAATAAATTATCGAATATTTTATCAACTTATCCATGTTATCGGAACAACTCAAGAATTTGAAATTTTATGATTAGGACATAGTCTCAATAATATCCGAGAACCTATAAATACCCGAAATTACTTTGACTTAGAGCTCATGCCTCGCTAGTACGCAGCTGGCTGCAGTGAACCCGCGGTCTCCATAATTCAGATAAATGACTGTAGTGCGCATCTGCCTCGTCATAGTAGGTCGTCGAGTACTCTCTCAACTTTGTCCTTAGAATTTCCAAGAAGTTTATGAAAATTCAAATAAGTTTTAGAAATTATGATCATAATGAGAAATGGTGTAAGTATCCCCCCTTTAGAAATAATAAATGTTATAAGAAACCAACAGTAAGACAAAAGAAATCTCTATAGGAAATAAAATCTCAAATTAGAAACAAATTTTTTGAATAACAATAAGAAATTTAGGAAAAAAATTCCACGTGCTACGAGAAAATCTAAAGACAGATCAGTTATTAATAATCAAATAGTTATACTAGCAAAATATAAATATAAAATAACCTCAGAAGTTTCAAGTGCAAGAAAATTGATAACCTCAGTGTTGCGTGTCTAAACCACCCTGCAAAACAGAAAATTGATTAGATAGGCCTAACTATAGAAAATTTTAATAAAACCATAGCCATAAAAATTTTCTACGAATCCTATGTTGTGATGAGTTTTCCTTAGTCTAACAGGTTCCCAAATAGCACTTTATAACCTAAGTGCCATTAGGACCGACCTGCAAGGGCCACCACGAAAAACATGTCATGACCCGCTCCCGAATAATCGGACACGAGTCGGACACGTCCCGCCTTCATCGATGGACACGACGAAGTAAGCTGTATAATTCTAAAGAAAACTCCAAGATACAAGAAATATAAACTATCACAGCTGCTATACACGTTCCCAAAATCACCACAATCCACAAGTTATTTATACAATATTATCCGGAGACAAATCCGGTAACATGAATAAAAATTATACAATCCTGAAATCCTCAATACAATACAATACATAATAAAATCCTCTAAAACAATCTAAGAAAAGACCTAACTATAACTCTGAAATTCTAAGTCTATCCTGAGGCAAAACTCTATCCTGGCTTCGAGCTCTGGCCCATGAAGGAGATACAACATCATCAAGTAAACCTGTAACGTATACTATCAGAAAAAGAGCAAAGTACAACCCCGACAAGAAGTTCTAAACAATGTAAACTGAAATACAGGAAAATGAATCATAAGATGAACTATGGTACCAGACAGGAACATGAGACGGTGGTACATAAATAACAATGAAACTATAGTTCCAGATCCAGAAACAATGAACTATGCTATCAGTGTAACATGCAAGTGAAATAACTATCAGAGAATGTGCACCAGCTGGGTAAACAATGAACAGTGAACAGTGAACAATGAACAATGGTACGGCTTAGAGTCCCACGTGCACGATGTGAGACCTAAGCTATTAGTCAATGCCTAGCTAAAATAGGATTGGTCACATATCTGTAGTATTTCCCTACCCCAATGTACAAGTAAGAACAATGAACCATAAACGATGAACGGTGAACAATGAACAATGAACAGTCGTGTGTACAACGTATCAATATAATAACATGAAGCAAGACAAGAATACAGAGTAAAGGGATCGAGTCGGTGTACTTGCCTTCCTCTGGAGGATCGTGAATAGGAATGTAATAAATCTCTATGTCCACCTAGCATTGGTACAAGTTGGTTAGATTCTACAATAAAGACATTTAGCTAGATATTGCTAACTAGATAATTAGCTATTCCTAATACCAACTAATTTATAGGTACACACTAGCTAAGGATATAAAAAAATAGTTTTTCTTTTAGCCAAATACTAGCAAGACGATTTTATAAAATAATATTAATTTGATTTATAAAATACAACAAAAATTATATAATTATTTCTTGAAATATTTCTAGTAGCAAAATAGTACTAGCAATTTATTTATAAATTATACCAACACTTTAGAATGAAACCAATGTTTAATATACCTAAAATTATTTAAACACATAATCTAAAATCCAGAAAACCCAAAGCAACCCAACATTCAATTAAGCCTTGAATGTTCAGAAGAAATATCCAAACCAACTGCTCAGTATTCAAACTAATGTCCTGCTAGCATACCATCCCAACTCCATTAGTTCAAACCCAGACCTGCCTATATGAAAAACTCCATATATCTATCTCAACTTGGAAAAGTAATTGTGGTTTCACAATTAAACTCAAAAGAAAATTACAACATAAATCTTGGTTCAAACCCGATACTGAGCTAGCACAACCCCTTCAATTGAACGTTTGAACCCAACGATAACTACCTGCATTTAACACCACATGACCCAAACCTCATCAAGTCCTGCTCCCACACCAGCTGAGTGCTAATAGCCAGCATCTTGGCTATACAAAGTCAACCACTTAAAGGCCAACATACACAGGTTAAGATATATTCAAGACCAACAACACAAACCCAGAAGGTTCATACAAAGGAGTCCAACATAACCCATTGTATGGTACTGACTTCACAAAAACTAAGTTCCTACCCAATCAAACTACAACTTAAAGTCCAACAAAGACACAGAATTGGTCCAATAAAATCATCATCCAACTGGCACATTCTACGGCTCAAACTCTGGCTCTATGGAATATACAGGTGCCTGTGTCGGTCACAGAGTCAACGTATCCCATATTTTAACCTGGTTACAAAGGAATCTCGAGGAAATAGAAAAGAACTTAACCTGCGATGACTCCAAGAACTATTCTCCTGATTCATATATCAAATCCAGAAAATTATACAAACCGAAAGATAAAATCAAAATAAATTTATACAAACAAATGTACAAAAATAGAAGTTATACAACACGATTGAATTCAAAATAGAAGTCCCTGCCCTTGCTAATCTTCAACCCTAGTCGATTTCCTTCGAACACGACACCTAACTCCAGTCCCAAATCACCCTCCTGCACACGACCCCAACGCCGGACATACACACGCGACCAGCCACAACAAATTCCTGGACACGAACAAACCGGCACAAAATAGAACCGATCACAAGCTAAACTAACCCAGTCTCCCAAGCTCGATCTGTTCAACGCCTACTTCCCACCTAACAACAAATCAACAAAGATAAAGTACAAAAATACCTGAAAAAGAATGATCCAGGAACAGATGCAATCTCACGAATTGGACACAATCAAACGTGTCAGATACCCACGTTCACAACCGAACCCGATCGGTGCTTCCTCAGAGAAAATCATACGAAACCGAAAGTTTGCTCGGAGAAGATGATTGATGCTTTTCGTTCAAAAAAAGAACATCGATTCGTTCGATCTGAAAATTCAGATCGATCAAGAATCAATCAATTGAAATTGGAAGAAGTGAAGGGAAGAAGAAGATCAATGAATACTCACCACGAATGTATCATCAGCCTCTCCCGCATCGTCGTCTCCGAGAGTCCGCCGGGAATGAAGATGAGGTGCCGACGATGCTGCCCCATGATATGGAATATCGGGAAGATGAAGTTTCGTCGCCGAAAACAGTTTTGAGCCTCATCGTGAAGAAAGAAGACCGCTGGTCGCCAGGAAGAATTGTACCGCCATCGATCGGAGATGAGATCTGAGCCGTCTCTGTTGATCGAGAACGGTGATGCACCACCGCAGAAGACTCACTGTCGAAGGAGGAGCTGTGCGCCGCCGTGTACGTTGCTTGAGGGAAGTCACATATCGCCGGAGAACGATGTAGATCGATCGTCGGAGGAGGAAGCCACGTCGTCGCCATAGCCGATCGGCTGGGGCCGTATGCCACTGCTCGTCGGGAAGAGAAGGTGAAGTGGCCGTCGCCGAGACCGGAGCTAGCAACGGATGCTCGTCGCTTCAGGATCTCTGCCGTCGTCGAAGAGGTTGCTCGCGGCCGCTGCCGAAGTGGCTCAGTCGCTGCTTGGAGAAAGGCCGCCCATCGCCGTCGAGGGATGAACCCCCGCCGCCGCTCGCCGTCGGAGAAGACTAGGGTTAGGAAAAATTTTGGGGAAAAAAGCTCTGCTCCCAATTTCGATCAATAAAGTAATGAGAGACATAGAGAGAGAGAAAAGAATTTATGAGTGATTAAAAATTTGGGATTTTTCACAAAAGTCCTTCCACTGAATTGGCAATTTACACCAAAGTCCTTCCCTTATTCACTAATTACAGGATTTGCTAGGAATCAGTTAGGAATTTTTAAAAATATAAGTGGGGACCATTAAGTTAGTTATAACAACCTGGTAATTCAAATTTTAAGGTTTTAAAAGTTTGGAGGGAAAAATTAGAATTTCAAATTATAACCAACATTCCTATGACAAGCGCAAAGTGAATTGGGTCCATCATCAACCCCATTAATTATTTAACTAGAGAAAATAGAAGATGAAATCATTAATCTCTAATTAAAATTTAACCAGAAATTTATTCACATAAAATATGCCAACTTAAATTTTTAGGAAGATAACTTTCTAAAAAAAATAATTATTCACCAAAATTTTAAAATACCAGAAAAATATTATATTTATAAATTTTGGGAAAGCGGGGTTACACTACGGCTACATAGTTACTGCCTCGCCAGTCGAATGGCTGTAGGAACTATGTCCTGATCACCATGTCATACCGTAGATTAATGCAAATTCGTTATAGAAGCTGAACTAAAAATCAAGGCCAATGGCTAACCATATCAGTTTTGATTATGAGAAGCTGCCGATACCGATACCGATACCGATTTTGATACCAATTTCGATACTCATCCTAATTTCTAGATTCTAGATTTAGAATGTAGGAGCTCATTTTGTAGAATAGTAAGACCCATAGGTTTTCAATTATAAAATGTAGGAGAATGTAGGAGATTCATAACTCTCCACATATGTTCAAGACAGAACATTCATTTCCATAGAAACTTTCATAGATAGTATAATATTTTCCAATTGTCAAGATCGAAGTATAGGATTTTTTGGCAATATCGGTAGTATCGATGGTTTCAGATCGAAGTATAGTATTTTTTGGTATCGGAAAACAAATAATTATTAATAAATTATTTACATTTAAAAACATATATTTTATACATAATAGAATGATTTTCATTTTTAGTATTTTTGAAATTAAATGAAATAGTAGTCATTATTACCCGATTGGTTTACATACAGTAGAATGATTTTCTTTTTTTACATGATTTTACAACCTTAGTACGCTTTAATCCCTTGTGATTTGTCTTTTTAGTTTAATTTTCTTTGTCGAATTAATCGGAAAAGAGATCCTAACGTCGGTATCGGTCAGTATCAGGTATCGGTCGTTATCGGATCGGGACATGCCAAACTGATACAATACTATAAAGGTATAATATATCATATAAGGTCCATCTTTCTAATACTGATACAATACTATAAAAGTATAATATATCATATGACTAATATATAGTAATGTTCTTCAACGATATATTTCATATGCTTAATTGCCAAGTGTGGGGACGGATGGCTCAAAACACAACCCAAAATTCATTCTATCATATATTAGTGTGAATCGTCTATGTTCTGTACATATGGTGTAGTATATGTTCTTATTGTATCTAGTATCTGAAGAATGTAACATAATCAAGACGAACTTACATAATGTAATATTAAGACATCATCTACTACTATATAAGATATAGTGATAGGTTGTCATATCATCATTGCCGAGGGATGAGGGTCGGAGGACAGTCAACTTTATCTACGGCTACATAGTTTCTGTCTCGTAAGTCTAATGGCTGCAGGGACTATGTCCTGATCACCATGTTGTACCGTAGATTAATGCAAATGGAGCTGGAGCCAAAATACAGAATCCAAAATACAAAATACAGAATCCAATCCCTGGGTTCACCGAAAATGCAAAAACAAAGATTGACACACAGTACTAATTCATATCTATTTTAAGTGTGAGAACGGATGGCTCAGAACACAACCCAAAATTCATTCTAGCATACATTAGTGTGAATCATCTATGTTCTGTACATATGGTGTCGTATATGTTCTTATCGAATCTAGTATCTGAAGGATATAAGAGAATCAAGATGAACCCACATAATGTAATACTAAGACATCATCTACTACTAAAAGATATAGTGAAAGGTTGTCGTATCATCATTGCCGAAGGAAATGGGTTGGATTGCCGTATCTAGAATAATACCAATCCAACCCATTTCATGAATAAAATGTTACCAAATAACCAACCAACAAAACTACTTGTTACAAATATCGGCACTATCGGTGCTTTCGAATCGGAGTATCAGATTTTTCGATGTCGAAAAACAAATAATTATTACTAAATTATCATATTTTTCGGCACTATCGGTGCCCATGACCAAGCCCTCCGTACCCCTCCTCTCCCCTACACCACCCCTAACCTGAACCCTATCCCTAAACCCTCCCCCACCAGCCCCCCTCCCCTCCCCCTGCTCCCCTCCCCAACCAACCATCCCTAACCCTAACCCGAACCCTAACCCTAACCCTAACCCTCCCCTCCGCCCAGCCCCCCCTCCTCACCCGCAGCCGCCCTCATCCCTCCGCCTCTCCCCCCCCACACACCCCACCCCTAACCCGAACCTGAACCCTCCCCTCCCCCCAGCCCCCCCTCCTCACCCCCAGCCGCCCTTACCCCCCCTGCCCCACCCCCCCAGCCACCCCCACTTACCACCCAACCACCCGCACCCCCCTGCCCCTCCCCGTGAGCCACCCGCACCCCCACTGCCCCTCCCCCTGAGCCACCCGCACCCCCCCAACCACCAACAACCAAAATAAAGAGAGAGAGAGAGAGAGAGAGGGAGGGGGGAGTCACGTACCACAGAGGGAGGAGAGTCGCCAGAGAGAGTGAGAGTCGCCGTAGAGAGTGAGAGCGCCAGAGAGAGTGAGAGCGCCGGAGGGGGGAATGAGAGAGAGTGAGAGAGTAAAATGGGGAGAAATGAATCGTTGGGGGAAAATTTATTAGAATTTAGCGACGTTCATTTTAACGTTGCTAAATTAGTCGCTATTAGCGACGTCATAGCGACGTTTCGCGACGACTAGCTCATGTAACTAATATACGTCGTTGTCACGTCGTTATTTTCGTCGCTAGTAGCGACTATTAGCGACGTTTCACTTAAACGTCGCTAATGTGCAAAATTTAGCGACGTTATACGAACGTCGCTAAATTTACGTCGCTAATGGAGCATATTTTAGTAGTGTATACAAAGTCAATGGATAAACTAGTCTTTATGCAATCTAGGAACTAGCTGCTTGTTGTCCATCTCGTTGGTCTTGATCTAGCACTTGCATGTGCTTTATTTTAAACTCAATTGTTCTAGATTAATTCATGCTTTGTTTGAAAAAGGGACATATAGCAAGAGAAAAATATTTGAAGTTGATTAGGCATGTGTCTATTCCAGCGGTTTAGATTTTGTTAGCAAGTGTTGGAGTTTTAAATCTAAGATATTTTTACCTTAACGATAATGCATGCATATGCATTCAGAAATACTTGATCTTATCAAAAGAAAAATATTCTTCTCTGTCTCTCTGATTTCACAACAATATATATATATATATATATATATATATATATATATATATATATATATATATATATATATATATATATAAAATATATATATATATATATATATTCTTGGTTTTCGATATTTCTAATTTGGCCCCTCATCAAATTAGATTTCTCCCTTTGGTATCTAAACATTATCTCCATGACAATTATACCCTTAAGCCCATTTTTCAATTAGACTACTTTAATTTAGCTTAAGATTAGTTAGATAGCACAACACAATTATTTTATATGTGCGGCTTCTAATTATTTGATAACTCCAATATTGTCTTGAGACATATTTTCAGAGTCATGCTTTATTGTCCGCTCCATTTTAATGAGACAAATATTTGAAGATGAAGATGGTGATGGCACTTAGAAAATTTTTGTGTTGCTCTTTTTTTTATTTTGACCTTTGTTGTCAACACTGTTTGAATGTTGAGGGTCTTTTTAGGCACTAGGCAACGAGAGGGGCTCGATATAAAACATGTGTTTTATCACTACTAAATATCATCAAATAGCGACGTAATGTAGCGACGGCAAGAAAATACGTCGCCAGTAGCGACTTCTTTATAAACATGTCGCAAAACGTCGCTGGCTAGCGACGTTCTGCGACAGGAATATTCTACGTCGCTGAATAGCGACGTTCAGCGACATATTATAAGTATATGTCGCCATGGTTGAGACGTTTAGCGACGTCAACACATGATGTCGCTAAGTTATTTTACTTAGGGCACGCCGCTGCCTTCTTTCCCCCTCACTCTCACTCGAAAATCCGAAAATTTTAATTTTCCCCCCCCCCACCCACCCCGGCGACTCCCTCCCCCTCTGTCAGTGCCCTCCCCCCCGGCGACCCCCTCCGGCGAGCTCCTCCTCCTCGAGATCCTCCTCCTCGAGCTCCTCCTCCCCAATCCGACCTCCTCCTCCTCTTCCTCAGGTAAACCCTAACCTAACTCCTCTCCTTCCTCCTCCTCCTCTCCCACGGACACACACACATACACACGGACACACACGGACACGGACACACACGCACACACACACATAGACACGGACACACACGGACACACACACACACTCACACACACCACACAGACACATACATTGATATGCATGCCAAGTGTTTGTCAAAATGACTCAAAGAGCATCAATGCTCTAAATTTAAATTTTAACCTTTAGTTTAGGAGTGCTTTGCTATAGCTTTAGCATTGGTATGATAATCTAGCATACAAGAGTATAATAGAAGTAGTTATATTGATTGGGGGATTTGTGGTTTAAGTGGACTGTGGGTGTGTATTGTGTGGGCTATTTATTCCATATGTGATCAACCATGTATGACTGTCCAGTCGTTGTATATATATATATATATATATATATATATATATATATATATATAGACTTAAGTTTGTAAGTGTGATGTATACATTGTTAGTCTCTTAGTAGGTCAGTCCATTGCCTTTATATCGATTCAATCCCTTAGCTTTGTTCAGTCAGTGAGCTTTGAACAGTCCACATTTGATCCACATATTAGCATTTACCACTGTACAGTCCAGTTTGGGGGATTACCACAGTGTAATGATCAGTCCCATATCCATTTGGTATCAACTATGTGTATCAGTCTTGCTTGGCATATTGCAGTCCATATTATCTCTTCATATCAGTCCAGACATTTATTTAGTTCCAGTCCTTTTATTTGTCTTGTATTCAGTTGTTCAGTCCCATGACTGACATATAGATTAGGTATTATTTGGTTGAAGGATTACCTTTTTAGTTTATTCCACCCTTGCACATCGACATTAGTTATCAACTTAGATGTCCAGCCTGTCCTTAAATCAGTTTTAAATCAATTATTCAGCCCCCAAATTGCTTATTAGTTAGTTCAGTCCCCTATTGAATATGAGTTCAGTTCCTGAGGTCACTTGACTAAATACTTGAGTATCAGTCCCTAACATCAAGTTTCTAGTCACCTACCTACCATACATCAGTCCATGCCACACAGGTTCAGTCCTATTTCACAAATGGGTCAGTGTTTGGCGTGTGGCTCGAGTTTGGGGCTTTTGATGATAGGTATTCTTGTATCAGTCAACAGGTGGTCTATTTGAGTAACAGTCCTTGTAGATTTTATTTTCCTTAAACTGTAAATAGGACTAAGATTGGTTTTCCTATTCCTGAGATAAATCCACTGAATGTGTCAATTGATTCCCTTGAATAACTGAAATTGAATTGACTATTAACCAATAACGATAAGGTAAAAGGTACCAATAACGATAAGGTAAAGGGTACCAATAGCGATAAGGTAAAAGGTACCAACTTAAGGTATTGGTATTGGGATACCAATAGCGATAAGGTAAACGGTACCTTGGTAGGTAAAGACTAGAAATAGGATATTTGACTTAGATTGGACTAAGAGTTGACAAAGTCAACTATAGGTCAACCCTTGACCTACTTTGACCTTGTTTGACTTTGTTTAACTTAGGTTGACCTTGTTTGACTTTGTTTGACTTAGTACAACCTAGTTTGACCTAGATTGCATATCATTGATATTAGTAACTGTCCGCTACTAATGTGTG
Source organism: Iris pallida (assembly GCA_029216955.1). Taxonomy (NCBI): domain Eukaryota; kingdom Viridiplantae; phylum Streptophyta; class Magnoliopsida; order Asparagales; family Iridaceae; genus Iris; species Iris pallida. Next base: position 38,486 of record JANAVB010027040.1, read on the forward strand.
TCCCTAATAAGACATAATATACGAATTTGTGCCTGTTGGATAATGTGTGTCCATCTTTGCAGAATTATTTCCAAATGGATATGAATTACTACTTGCGGAATCGTTCATGGATGTACAATCGTCGTCCTGATGATATGTGTGGTGTGCGGGATGAATACATAGCGGGAGTAGAGCAGTTTCTGCAGTTTGCTAAGGCGTTCTCTCAGTACATGGACGGCACCAAAATTAAGTGTCCGTGTGTGAAATGTCATAACGTGAAATATTATCCAGAAGTGAAAGTGACATATCATTTGTACTCGAGGGGTTTTACGCCTAATTACTATCAGTGGACCGTACACGGAGAACTTATGTCTTTAGCATCAGAGCCAGAGCCTTATGTTGAGCCATATATGCATGCGGGACCTAATTTTGTTTCTGATAATCATGCATACGACGACGGGTGCGTGAACATGGTTTTTGACGCTACGGGGCCTAGTTTCATTCATGATGCACCTGATGAGGTACCGAACGCCGATGCTGCACAGTTCATGGAGTTGCTGGAGAATGCAAGGACTCCGTTGTATCCTGGTTGTGAGGATCATTCACCGTTGGAGGTGGTTACAAGACTGTTGAGCATTAAGTCAGATTTTAATATGTCGCAAGAATGCTACAACCGAGTGTTGGAGTTGATTATAGAGATCTTGCCGGCGGTGCTAAGTTGCCTAAAGACTTCTACCGGTCTAAGAGGATGGTGAGATCGCTCTGGATGGGATACGAAAAAATCGATTCCTGTCGCAATGGGTGCATGCTGTACTACAAAGACGACAAGGACGCAGATATGTGCAGATTTTGTGGTGCTGATCGCTATAAGACAACTAGTACAGGAAGGTCTACCGGTGCAAGAAGACCGATTCAATGTACTACTTGCCTTTAACGCCACGGTTGCAAAGATTATTTATGGTGAAAGACGGCCGAAAATATGAGTTGGCACATGCGAGAACGATTGAAGGAGTGTTGGATCACCCATCCGATGGAGACGTGGAAGCACTTTGATCGAGTGTATCCTGATTTTGCTTCAGATCCACGTAATGTCAGGTTGGGACTATCTTCTGACGATTTTACTCCTTTTGGTCTTTCGGGATCCAGTATTCGTGCTGGCCTATGATTGTCACTCCGTATAACCTACCGCCTTGGATGTGCATGAAGACTCAGTACATGTTTCTAACCGTTATAATTCCTGGTCCGAACAATCCCAAGAGGAACATTGACGTGTACTTACAGCCTTTGATAGATGAGTTGAATCAGTTATGGAAAGTAGGCGCTAACACGTACGATGTTTCCAGGAAGCAGAATTTTCAGATGAAGGCAACCCTTATGTGGACCATCAACAACTTTTCGGCCTATGGAATGTTATCTGGATGGAGCACTCATGGCCGTCTCTCATGTCCGTATTGCATGGACCGTAGTAAGGCTTTCCATTTGAAACACGGAGAAAAACCGTGCTTCTTTGATTGTCATCGGCAATTTCTGCCAAAAGATCATCCGTTCAGAAGGAACATGAATGCATTCCGTACCGGCGTTGTAGAGAAGGGTGATCCACCGCCAAGGTGGTGCGGAGCCACGATATGGAAGGAGGTTAAAGATTTTTCAAGTATTATCGAAGATCCTACAACTGGGTACAAGTGCGATGGATTTGGTAGAGATCATAACTGGACAAAGAGGAGCATATTCTGGGATCTGTCATACTGGAGTACCAATCTGATCAGACATAATCTTGATGTCATGCATATTGAGAAGAATATGTTTGATAACATAATTAATACTGTGATGGACGTAAAGAGAAAAATGAAAGACAATCCCAAGGCCAGGTTGGACTTAGAAGAAATATGCAAACGCTCTGCGTTGTATTTGATACAGCAGAATGGAAAACGTTCCTGCCGAAGTCAATTTTCTCGCTGGACAAGGAGGATAAAGTGAGACTTTGTCGGTGGATCCAGGGCCTAAAATTTCCAGACGGATATGTGTCAAATCTGAGAAGATGTGTCGATCCGAAGGAAAACAAATTGACGGATATGAAGAGCCACGATTGTCACGTATTCATGGAGAGGTTAATTCCGATTGCATTTCGGGAATTCTTACCGCAGGCAGTTTGGGATCCATTGACGGAGCTTAGCATATTCTTCAGGGATCTTTGTTCTAAGAAATTGCTCGTTGATTGGCTAGAAAAGCAAGAGAAGGACATTGCGGTAATACTATGCAGCTAGAGAGGGTGTTTCCTCCTGGATTCTTGACTCTATGGAGCATTTGCCGATTCATCTATCCTATGAGGCACGTGTTGGTGGACCCGTCGAATATCGATAGATGTACCCGTTCGAGCGACATTTGAATCACCTAAAAAGAAAGGTGAAAAATAAGGCACGGGTCGAGGGTTCTATTTGTGAAGCCTATGTTCTCGAGGAGATTACAAACTTTTGTTCGATGTATTTTAAGCCTCATATTGTAACTAATAGAATGAGAGCTTCCAGAAACGACGAGGGAGATCATAAAAGTAATGATACAATACTGAAGGTATTCAATGCTCCAGGAAAGCCATCGAGTAATGAAGAAGAGATATCTGAACGATGATGAGCTAAGGGCTGCTCAGGTGTATGTATTACTCAACTGCGACGAGGAGGAAGTAGAGAACTGGAGGGGTAAGTAATAATATGTCTACATTATTTTAATAGTGTTGAGAATGACTATACATTAATTGCACGATGTTTTTTCAGCATATTTAATGATGATGTGAGGTCAGGTAGGCCACACATAACAGAAGAAGAACTAGAACAAGAAATGAGGCATTATTTTCCATCATGGTTGAGTGCATATGTAAGACTTGAGAACTCTTTAATTACCTTTCTGTATATGCAGTTGATTGAGAATGAGCTTAATTACTTCTTTCGTGGTATTTAGGTCGATCGTCCATACGCAAGACTTGAGAATGAGCCTATTAGAACGCTAGCCAAGGGACCAATTTGCTGCAAAAATATGGCCAAGCTACTGTGTTAAGGGTTTAGGTTCAAGTCAACAACTTGTCCGATCAGTGACAACTTTGTGGATCTCGACTCCACCAAAAACAGCTGTTTGTGTATCAGATCTTCGAACTACAAAGATGTTGATGCGGGCAACGATTTCTATGGCGTGCTACGGGAGATCGTGGAGCTGACATATAGTTATGGAATAGAGCCTGCTAAGATTGTATTATTCAGGTGTGATTGGTTCGATCCGATTGAAGGTCAAGGTTGGAAAGTAGACAAGCACGGTCTTGTTGATATAAACTATCGGCATCGATATCAAGCCTATGAACCATTTGTCCTATCAAGTCAGGCTCAGCTCGTGTACTTCACAAGTTATCCTAAACGGGGAATAACAAGGTCGGACTGGTGGGCAGTATGCAAGACCAAAGCTAGAAATACCTTTGAGGTTGACGATATAGCTTATCAACAGGATGAACTACCTCTTGTAACAAATATTATAGAAGTGGACACGACGAAGTTCCTCATTACACATCTAATTGTGTAGAAGAAGTAGAATTATCTGAAGAGGAAGATCAGATGAAAGTGAAGATGTAGAGGAGGAAGAAGAAGAAGAAGAAGAAGAAAGAAGAAGAAGAAGTAGATGAGCTAAACGAACTAGATGAATTTTCAGAAGAGGATTAAATCTGTACGTTTGTTTTATCATCATATTTGACACTTTAGTGACACTTCTATCATATAAATCTGTGACACTTCAGTGACACTTTATTGACACTTTTATTGACACTTCAGTGACACTTTGTTTTATTGTCATATGTTATTATCAGGTATGACTAGACCAGGAGGACGATGCGGAGGATTTTACATTAGGCAGTCCCGTCAGCCTCAGTCTGGGAATGGAGAGGGCAGTTCCGTACCCTCATCCTCATCTCCGAGTACGCCAGTGTACCGTTCTGTTTTTGGTCCATTACCGGAACAGGGCAGTTCCAGCAGGTTGGCGACTCCTCCCTCGTCGTCCAGCCTTCCTGATCCCGCGTCCAGCATCCCTGATCCCCCGTCCAGCATTCCTTCTGTCGATGGCTCTATTGAGGGAGCCCACGCCGAGCATATGGAGGACGGCGATCAGACTGATCCTGCCCAGGCAGGAGGTGAGAGCGACCATCCATGCGCTCCCCCGGGCGAGACGCGTATGAAGATTTGGACGGACGGGCCTATGAAGTAAGTTAATTAATTATTATATATTTCTCAAATGATATATGTACATATAATTCATGAAAAATTATTATTGTATAGATATCGGCCTTCTGCAGTACAGAGACAGCTGGGGACATTTCTGAGGCAGAACTATGGTGGGCCTTGGATTAACTACTCAGATGCTCCTGCAGATAGGAAGGCCTTTTGGTTCGCCCACTTCAAGGTAAAATTTTGTTTATTTTTAAATTTTAATAATCATTTGTGTATATTATATAACTTTTGTATTTTACTTCTTGTAGAGGACCTATTTCTATCCACCATACCGGGCGACGAGGATCAAGAGCCAATTTTCTGCCATCGCAGCCAAGCTCATCCGTGATGCGATCGACGACCAGAAGCGTCGTTATCGCTCTGGACAGCCGATCCAGGGTTGGATTACGCTAGAGCAGTGGACTGCGATGAAGGCTAGATTCAGCGAGCGCAGGTACCAGGAGCGGTCTGAGAAGGCCAAGGTGGCGCGGTCGAGCACCGGTAAGTGGTGTGGTGGCTCCATTTCGATGACGGAGCATTTCGTCGTCTGATACGTTTCCTATGACGGACATTAATTATATATAGTTCGATAGAATGTTTAATACTAATAATAGATAATATATTTTAACAGGTAAAAAAGGGTGAGGACCCGAACATGGTGACCGTCTTTCTGGTCACCCATCGGAGGGCCGGGGAGTTCATTGACGAACGGGCGACGCAGGCATATGTACGTTATATCCTTTATATTAATTTACTATAATTTAGAAAAACAGGAAAATAGATATCAATATAGACTTTAGTAAACACTTACACGTTAGCAAACATGTTCTAGGCCGAGTTTGTTCGGCTACAGGAGGAGGCGGCTGCTGCTGCTGCTGCTAGTACACAAGCAGAGAGAGGGGCTGGTACTTCCTCCCCCGCCTACAGCTCCATCGCCGGACGAGCTCTGGATGACCGCCGTTGGCGGTCTTCAGAAGGGTACGTACTACGGTACGGGATCCTACGACGCGTATTTGGCTTCGGAGTCATCCCGGGCCCCCTCTGTCAGTGCGCAGTCTCCGGCTACGCAGGCGTCGTCACGAGCTGAGAATGTTCGTCGTCAGATCGAGGAGCTGCGTCGCGAGTTGCAGCAGCAGATTTCTGATGCGGTCGAGCGACGATTCGACCCTCCGATCGTCACCGGACGATTTGATGCGGTCGAGCGCAGTATACAGGAGCTGATGAGTCTGCATCAGGCTACAGCTGCCAGCTTGCAGACGCTCACCGAGTCTACGCAGCGCACAGAGCGTAGACAGGTCGAGCTGGAGGGATTGCAGAGGAGCATGTCTGCCTCACTCACTCAGTATACTGAGAGGGTGGTGAGTACCCTTGCTGCGCATGGTGAGCGACTGCGAGAGCTGGAGCAGATACGTCCTCCCGGTCTATCGACGGTGCCGACTCCAGACACTGCACTGCCTCCGGCGCCGACTCCAGACATTGCACTGCCTCCTACTGCCCCTACGGTACAGCTCACCCAGGAGCAGTATGACTACATTCTATCCCAGTTGCGCGGCAGGGGTCCGCAGTGATTTTATTGGTTTTTTTATGACTTGTATGTATTGGCCCTATGGGCAAATTGTTTATTGGTACACTGTTGTTTATACACTTGGTGGGAGACTTTTTATCATCTTCCATTTTTATTTGACTCTATTGGATGTTTGTGAGGATGTGTGTCTGTGATATTTACTTTGTACTGCCTCCTATTTTTATTGTGATATTTACTTTGTGATATCTGCGACGGGGATGACAAATATACCTACGCTGGGTTATAAGCGATGATTTGATATACAAAGGAGGTGCTGCCGAAATTTTAAAAAAATATATTGTGTATTTTTGTTATATGTGTGTCTGTGTTTACAGTGAATGTGAAATGCAGTGTTCGGAACCATCGACAGTTTCGATTACTGTTGTATGTGTTATCTTGGATAGAAATAACAACAGTTCAGGGTGCACTTCTGAGAGCTTCATTTTTACGTCCTTCACTTTCTCGGGACGTCGTAAAGGTTTCCGAGAAGGTGAAGGACGTGAAAAGGAAGCTCTGAGAAGTGCACCCTGAACTGTTGCTCTTTCTATCCAAGATAAAACATAGAACAGTAAGCGAAACGGTCGATGGTTCGAACACTGCACTTCGCACACACTGTAAACACAGACACACAGCATAACAAAAATATCAATTATATTTTTTAAATTTTTTTTATAATATCTACGACGTATAGCGACGTTCTGCGACGTACTGCGACGGAACGTAGACGTCGCTATACGTCGCTAAATAGCGACGTAACGTCGCTAGACGTCACTAATATGCTGACGTGGGCTGAGGGTGTACGTCGCTAAATCTGTCGGTAGGCGTCGCTAAGTTGCCCACGTGGCTGTCATGCCATGTCATCATATATAAAGTTTACAGCGTCGCAAGTGGTCACTTTACGTCGCAATTTTGGCGACGTAGTGATACGTCGCTATTTGTCGCTAATTTTGCGACGTCTAGCGACAATGAACTTCGCGTCGCAAATAGCAACGTTCGGCGACTAAAGTGTCATCTGCGACTTGCCTATAAGCGACGTCCGGTTTTCATCGCTAAATACGTCGCAAATTGGTTTTAGCGACGTATTTTTTTATTTAGCGACGTCTCATGACGTCGCTAAAATGGGTTATTTTAGTAGTGTATGAGATCGAATGAAGAGGTAAGAAGATACGCTTTGACCTCCCGGCGAACTTGGTAGGCTGAGAAAAATTCCAGGACTAAATATGTGAAAAACAAGATTCTAGTATTGATTTTTATTTGCCAAAGTACATTCCAGGTTTGAGATACTACTGGAAGGAAGAATCAGGAGATTTTTAGGGCCTGAGGGTGGTAACCAAGTATTTTAGCAAACTTATCCATTAAATGCTAAGTATGGACAAATAAAGCCTTATAAATTAGGAAAACAATAGTATTTGTTTGTGAAAAGGCAAACATTTGAAACATAGAAGTAGTAATATGAGTGGCATAGTAGCATGCTGCTGCAATAGTATTTGTTATATAAGAAATAATCTAATTCAATGTAATAATGTGTAAAAGAAAATTACTCTAAATAAGTACATATATCATGTTGTATTTAATATGAATGACTGTGATAAGAAAGATGTCATTGTATTTCTATTATTTTACATCAGTGACCATTCACTAATTTGTGGAAAAATCTCTATTATACAACAGATATACAGATACAACTAATAAAAATCTAGGAATAACAATTTGAAGCACACTTCCCTCCCTAATTTATGCCGAAGTGGTATGCAACGAACAGGGTTGGTCCTGAGATTCAAAGGGCCTTGTTCAGAACTGAATATGAGACCCTATTTTATGTAGAAAAAATCAATGACATATATTAATGGTGCTAAGTTTAATTTAATTCTTTTTTAAACTGTAAATTTAATTTTTCTTAAAAAATGACCAATGTGTACAAGTAAGAAATAATAGAAAATATCGTTTAACTTCCATGTATTGAGAAGAACGACTATAACGTCGAATTATTTGAAAAATACTACTAAAATCTACATAAATTCATTTGAAGAAGAAGCTTGTTAGAAAAAAGAAGAAGGGGCATGTTAATGAAAATGTTCAATATATACGTACTGGCAAGAATTTTTTCTATTCAAATGCATTTTGGTTTGAATCATCTTTTATTTTTCAAAACTCGTGTTCTTGTTATGATTATGTTCAAAAATATACCAAGTTATTTATTCCATGTTCCAAACTTATATTTATTTTTACAAAGGCTACAGGTTTCTGGCATGTAAAACCATTTTAACAAGACCAATTCAAATAATACACGTCGGAAAAAAAATTAAAACCACATTTATTCCAAATAAAATTGTGTTTTACTTGCTAATTAATTAGAATTCTGTTCAACAATATCAAATTATTTCTTGAAACATGTTTTTTTTTCTAGTAGTGGCTAGAGGTTTTTGGATATAAAATCTATTTTTTCAAAGATATGTAAGGAATTGAACCTTGTACCTCTCATATGCAAAACAAGCACTTTTCCACTTGAGCTACATTACTAATTTTTTTCATTAAACTATGCATTATAAAATATTATAACAACAAATTTCCAAAATTAAGGGCCCCTCTATATTAGAGGGCCCTGCTCAGTCGCTCCAGATGAACGTGCTCAGGGCCGGCCCTGGCAATGGATGTCCCTTTTTGTTTCCATGGTGAACAACTTAGAAAATCTGAGATATTGGTCTTTAAGTAAGGTCTTAGTCTAGACATTATTTTCTAGACAAGCCTGTTTTATTATGAATTTAGGATGTGCAAATGTGAAAAATATGCAAAATATAGTTGCACATTTAGCCACATGTCATTGTGTGGACACATCGTACCCCTTTTTTGGCACATTATTGGTGCATGTTTTTCCTGTCCATTTACACAACAAAAGAGCTATCCAAATTGGTTAATATTTCATTATCGTCTATTATTTTTGTCCCACATTGGATATGAGACGAGAGTTTTATTGGGTTTATAGATGAATGCTTGAGTCTCAAGTGTACAATCGGGTTAACCTTTTTGACAAGTGGGCAAAAGATAATGCACGAGGCCAATGCTTGGGTCTTACCTGGCAGCCGCGAGATAAATTAAAGTTTCCATTTGCAGGTCTACGGTAGGATATTTGCTGAAATGATGTATCTAGAGTTCCAAGTTTTTCAACATTTTTCATTTTGTAGAATGTAATCTCAATCTTTTTCTCTGTAGATAAAGATTTGTATTTATGTTTGTGCAGGATCTTACCAAAGAACTTCTAGATACCTTCACTGCAAGGAAAACGGGGAAGGTTTTTCACCAAGAGTGGTTCATATTGTTAGTGTAACTCTGAAATGTAGATGTACTTTGCTCATTTCATCACTGGATATGTTGATATAGGCAATAAGGATCAGTATCCCACATGTTATGGACTACAGGATGACATGATACGAGAAATAGGTCCGGATGCGATCATGGACTAGGAGGAGATCCTTGAAGGGATCTAGACTTGTGTTTTATTATTAGCTTAGTTTCCATTAGTCATTTGACCTTATTGTCTCTGAAAACTATTTATGACATGTAATAGTAATTGTAGATTTGGATTGTGGACTGACATTATGGTGATTGTTCTTAGGTTATATCTTCCTGCTCTCATCTTTCTGTAGTAATTAGTAATTGAGTAGATTTCATAATATTGATGCAATTGCATTTCTAAGATTATGTACTATGAGGTTTAGACATCGTACTATTGCCGTTATTGCGATATAGGCTGGACGTATTCACGTACCCGCCTCCGAATATTTAGGAGCGAGACATGAAAATATTGTTTGTGCCTTCGTCAAAATGAATGGCATCATTAGGAACTCGTAATACCTATATTGAGTCCTATAGACAATCTCCGGTATGTATTCCTTCCATACCTTCACTTGATGATAACCCTATCTTAGATCAATCTTCTAGAATACTCAAGCTCTACTCAGTTGATCAAACATATCAAACCTCGACATGGGTACTTGTTCTTAATTATTAGAGGATTCAATATCCTATATTCAATGCACATCCTTACGGACTCGTCCTGCTCTATCACAAACAATATTGGTGCTCCCTATGAAGTACTTGGTCGAATGAACACTTTACTTTTCCAAGTCCACTAATTTCTCCTTCACTTATTTCATCTCCTTCTTTTTATGTGTTCAAAATGTAACATGTTCAAAATGCAACTCTACATGCCGTGTGGAAAACTTTTTTGTTGTAGTCTTTTAACCACTTTTTATTATTTGTAGGCTGGGAAGGCTGTGGACAACCTTTTTGTTGTAGTCATGTTTTGACCACTTTTTTATTATTTGTAGGCTGGGAAGGCAACTTTCGAGAAAGCTGAGAAAAATAAGGAAGCAGAGGTATTTTCTTTTTCTTGTTACATTCTTTTTCTTTGTTTTGTTGGTGATCATGTAACCTTTATGCTGAACTTAAGTGTTTTGTAGGAGTGCAATCAGTAGATTATCAATCCAAGAGCATGACTTCTAAATACAAAACTTGTGTCAACCATTTTTTTGAATCTTAGTTAATTATTTTTAATTGCCTTTTCTTGTTATCTTAGTTATATCTTGCTCCGTCTTCAGTTATCTTTCCATCTCACCATCTTATTAGTATAGTAATGTCTTTATGAATGAGCTAAAATAGCAAAGTTGTTTTATAAGTTATAATATGATATTAGTGTTGAAATGTGGATTTGAATACGGATCGAGGTTAGACAGTACTACCGCATGATACTGTTATTCTCAAAACAGATCGTTAGATGGAAATCTCGATCTCTTACTTTTAGAGAGACAAAAAATTCGTTATCCTAAGAGAGAGATTAAAACTCGTTCTCAACCGAAGTTGATGCAACGAAGATGAATATTCATTCTCAACCAAAGTTAAAGTTGATACAACGAAGATAAAAATTCATTCTCAACCGGAGTTGATGCAACGACTTTGCTGGGGTGATAAAAATCACCGTTGCTCAAAGCAAGATTCGCCCTATTGCAATCTGCTCCTAGGAACCAGCAAGTTCAAAAGAACTTCTGGAACGCTCGTCGTTACCTTCTTTCACGAACTCGAAGAACTCCAATGACAGCGGCGGCACAACTCTCTTCGTCTCTTTATTTTAGCGCAAGTGCTTAATGAAGGCACGAAGAGAGTATTTATAGAGACGGGCCGAAACCCTAATCCTAATCCTGGCCGTGACTGATTGCGAAAAGATAGGAACGAATAATGGAAAGATTTGAATGAATTAAATTCAAATTCCACAAAAAATGGATCTGTTCAATTAACTCAATCTTTTCATAATCGCTAAAATCTTCTAATCAGCTACATCATTAGCTGCATGCGCCCTTAGCCCACTTAGCCCTTCAGCCCGTGTGCAACCGCTCAGTAGCATAGCAATACGGCAGCACCACAAGTGTGCAGGCACGCAGTGCAGCACAGCAACGCGCAGGCACACAGCGCAGCACCACACGCGTGCAGTGCAGCAGCACAAGCATGCAGGCGCAGCGCAGCACTGCAAGCGCGCAGCTATGCCGCAGCCCTGCGGCTCCTACGCAGCTCTTGTGCATGCACCTGCGCGGCCTCAACGAAGCTCCTGTGCGTGCACCTGCACGGCCCCTACACATACGGCTCACGCAGAAGACGAGCGCTCGCGCGCTCGAGCGCATCAACTGCGCACAAGGCACCATGCGTCGATGCTGACGTTCTAAATGCAAAGTACGCCAACAAAGTACCACTTTGCGCCCTTGAGCCTGAGCCCGAGTCCGAGTCCGAGTCTCTAGGCCCATTGGGACTTAGCTCCATAGAAAAATTATTCCATTAGCATGACAAAAAGCATTAATATTTCTTTGTTGGTTTAGCCTTCTTTCCACTTGAAAATGCCCCACATGGCACTATCTTTCTAGTTTCTAAAGCAAACACCAACAACAAAAGCAAAACAGCAACACCCCCTCGTTACTGTACGTGTGACTCTCATCGCATACAGCTCGCACAAAGACTCCGTCATCCATCCCGAGCCTTTCTATTCCACCTCTCCTCTCTAATCCTCGATCAAACATGCGTTCCCCAGCTTCAAAACAGCTGCACTAATAGCAACTCTTAATTGCTTGCTCTTTCTTTCAGAACCGTGCGCACTCAAGATGGTGATTCTTTGCTTGTTGCTTCAAAACTACAGGGCCAAGGCTTCGAGGTAACTAAAAAATGAAAGGCCTTAAAGAGCCTCCGGGTTCGGTGATGAAGGAGGGCCCCAGAAGCATAGAATCACGAACAAGGTACGAGTAGAGTAAGAAGGAAGCTGTAAGGGAGTGAAGAGCTGAGAGCCAAACGTGCTCCCCCTACCACTAGATGGAGCGTACTGTCCTACCCGAACAGGAGTCGAGCGACGGAGCGAAGCGACAAAGCAACTGCTGCTAATAAAATGTAGCTCCTATTGCGAGCCCCACCCCGGCGATTGAGGGGATGCTAATGTCGCGAGTCCGATGAGCGGCTAAAAAAAAGGAAAGGGGTCCAGGGGGAACCATTCCCCCCATACAGTGTCATAAGATATCTGCCATAAGACCCTTAGGGTTTTGGCAGAAAGAGTGTAGCGAGTCCGACGAGCGGCCAGCATATGGAACAGCCGAAGAAGGAACTGTCAAAATCAATCAAATTCTGCCCAACCCGGGCCTGCCTGAAGAAAGGTCTTTCTGTCCACCAAGTGCAGGAGCATCGAGGGGAGCACCATTAGCAAAATGGCACCGGTGGCAGTGATAGCGGCATAGGCAGTAGCGCTAACTGACTGATCATGTTGTTTACCTCGACCTTGTTGATGAACCAGTCCAGATCGAATGGTTGGTGGGAGTGCACAAACCCCATGTATCGTTAGTAGTCAGTCTTTTGCCGCTCCAAATCTTATGCTATATGGAACAATTAAAATAAAAGCTAAGAAGGCGTAGGTGGGAGCTAGAGAGGAAGAAGTCAAGGTACTACCAGAAGCAGAAGCCGAAGAGAAAGCAGCAAAGCCATAAAGAGCCAAGCTAGCCCACAACACTACTACTACCAAAGCCAGCCATCAGTAACATCTCTTTCCGTCTTAGCTTATCCACCACTACCTTCATCACAGCACCAACAAAAGAGACGGTAGCTTCATAGGTAGCTTTGCTGCATGCATACCAGTCTATCTACGGAAAGATGAGGGAATCAAGCTATCGAGAGATAGTTGCTTGCCAACCCGGAGTGGAGGGAAGAGTAGCTTCCCTCGATTCATATACAAGGTCACCAGACTCAAATTCCAATAAGGGTAGTCTTGTAGGAAGGATAGACTTACTGCTTGCTCTGAATGATCTGGACTAACGTCATCTGATCAAAATCATATCGGATTGTTCCAAATCATTCAAAAGTTAGATTTGGCAAACGATGTGTTCTATTTGTACGAATCGCAAACATATCATGCAAGACCGGATGTAGAGCCTTAACTGGCAGACTGGACAGGTTGTAGGTGTCATGACCCGCACCCTAGAGTAAGGGCACGAGACGTGGGTACGTCCAGCCTACGCCACAATGTCGGCAGTAGAACGCTGTCCTAGGTCAAACATCTAACAATATAAAGGTACCTGTATAGTATATACACTCCGAATGGAGGTGACATAGCAAATACAGTCTCAATCACATCTAAGGTAGAGCATGATAAAAGATAGATAGATAGATAGATAGATAAGAACAGAATGAAATCTACAGAGAATACAATCCAGATAAAGTCTAAGTGTCTAAGATAAATACATATCCAGAATCATCTCAATATCTCAATACAGTAATCTAGAATAGATAAAATGTAAGACAATCATAATCTAAGGGAGTGTCATCCACTGCTAGTGGGTCCTGCTGCTGGTCCAGGTCACAGCAGTCCTCTAGGGTCGCACCGTAATAGGTAGGGCAGAACGCCTCAGCCTCGTCCTCTGTAATATTTTCAACAGGTCCAGTCAGGACAGGAGCGAGTACAATACATCTCAACAAATCATAACGGGTTAGGAAATATAAACATGCTAGAGAGTAAGATACAGAAAACTGAAGAACAACATGATATAAAAAGGAAGACTGTAAGTAAATAGATACAATATATATGAGAAATAACAGTGCTAGTGATTCAGAGTACAAGACGGTTATGTAAATGGTACGACGTTGTACACGAGTAATCTAAAGAGGTTGTACATGAGTAATCTACTGGATTGAATACATAACCACTTCTACTCTCCCGCCCCAATCAATACACAAGGATCTAGCCAAGTTATGTTATTGCACACGAAGTATAGTCGTACACGAAGATCATATGAGCACATGAGTATACACGATTTCTCACGATTTGTACACGAAAAGCACGAACACAAGGAGTACACGATGCTCATGATAAAGTACACGAACATGAAATACCCGATGTATCCGCTAAGGGGATAACATCGTACGACAAGATCCATATAGTACTAATTTGTGTTACCAACATGTCAGCATCAAGTAAAGTAATCTAAAGCAGGAAATATACTCCTAAACAGGATATGAAATGAACAGAGATGTACTCGCCTGGTATCCCAAATAACTGAAGAGAATCTACTGTCCGAGGAGTGGTGTCTCCTATAGAACAGTACAAGTCACTATAAGTCTAAAATAATATATTAGACTGCTACAATGCATCTATATGATGTTTGGGGTCAATCTAGGCTAAAGTCAACCCTCGGTCAACTCTAGTCAACTATACTAGTCAAACTAGGTCAACTAGGTCAAGCCTAAGCCAAACAAGTCTCACTAAGCCTAACCAACCTATTTTAGCATACAAACACCTATCTAGGCTATACAAGCCAACAACACTCCTACACTGGTATTCAAGCACACACACAGGCTATGAGCCATAGGCTATAGGCCATAGGCAACAATACATATTCACCCATTACATATATTCTCACACATATCACATAATAAATATATATCTAATTTAATATAAACACACATTACACATAGGCCACATTATAATATATATCACATATATAGATAATACATATATATACATATATATATATATATATATATATATATATATATATCTATATATATATATATCTATATATATATATATAATATATATAATATATATATTTTATATATATATATATATATATATATTTCACATATATTCTCACACGTATCACATAATAAATATATCTAATTTAATATAATAACACACATTACACATAGGCCACATTATAATATATCACATATATAGATATATTATGTATATACAGATATATATATATATATATATATAATATATATATATATATATATATATAGATATATATATATATAGAGTGCATATGAAATGGGAGCTGCTCCGTCGGCCCTAGCTTTCCCCCACCCCCCTTTCTTCCTCCTCGGGTGGTGGCCGGGGCCGGCCCCCCTCCCCTGCGGTCCGGCCGGTTGGCCGTGGAGCCCCTCCCCCCTTCCGGAGGCCCCCTCCCCCCTCGCCTCCCCGCGTGGTGGCTGCTCCCCACGTGGGGCGCCGTCGTCGGCCCTGCGTGCGGCCGTCCCCCCGCAGCAGACGTCGTCTCCGTTCTCGCCGTCGGCGGCGTCCGCCCAAGCCCCCTGGTTCTTCAGCTCCCTCCATCCTCGGGCCTCCGCCGGGATCCCCCTCCGGCTCGTCGCCCCCGCCTCCCGCGGCCCCACTTGCTGAATCCGCGCCTGATCCTCGACCCCCTCGGCCTCCCTCCTCCCCAACTCTCCGCGGTACCCCGCCGCTGGATCCTCCTCCTCCCTCGCCTTCGGCTCCCCTACCCCTGGCGCTTCCCGGCACCCTTGCGCCTCCCTCGTCTGCAGCTCCCGCTCCCTCAGGGGCTCTCGAGGATGAGTTGCCGTGGACGCTCGTGGCCCTGCGGCGCCCTGCGGAGCGCTCCCCCCTCCCTTCTCGCTCCCTCCCCCGGCACCGGCGCCCTCGCCGGTCTCGCCGACAGTGGCCCCCCACCCTTCTCTCTTTCTAAGTTTTCCCAACCCCCTCCGGCGCTCCCTCCGTCTCCGGTCGGGGGGCTCCATCCCGATCGGCTTGTAGCCGCCGCCTCCGGTTCGTCGCGCCGCCTTGGGCGCAGCTGGCGGCCCCCGCTCGTCGTGCTGCCTGGCCGCAGTCGTCGCCCCGTCCCCCCTTCCCGTCCCTTCTTGGTGGAGGTCACTGGCCGTCTCCTCCCGCGGCCCCACCCTCTCTTCCCCCTCATCCCCGGCGGTCGCTGGCGTCTCCTAGCCCTCCCCGCCGGGAAGACCTCCCCAGCCGATCGGCCTCCCGCCGGAGCCTAGGCTCCTCCCCTTCCCCCGGGCCGCGCGCCCGCCTCGGGCCGCACGCCTTCCTCGCGCCTCGCGCTCCTCGAGCCGCATGCCTGCTTGGGCAGTGCGCCCAACCCTTTGGACAACGCACCGTTTCCCTCCCTCGGGAACGGTGCTACCGCCTTTTCCGAATTTGAATTTCGAAATTTTTGAATGCCAGTTGGATTTTCTTCAAAAAAAAAAACGTATGAATTTTATTTTTGGTTTGTGACGCGTCGCGTCTGGATGTATGCTCAGGGTTACTTCCAAATCTTGTAGGAACTCGGGCTATCTCCCGGTTCCAACCTATCTCCTTTTGTTTCAATGAAGGCTCTAGCCATTTGTTTTATAATATATATTATATATATATATATATATATATATATATATATATGCATAGAGTGATAGGGAATAGCATGTGTGTGTGTAAAATATGTTAAACAGTGTGTGTTACCATATGAAAACAGTGTGTATCATGTGTCAATGGGAACTCGGGAATAGGAAGTGTCACATGTGTGTGTAGAGTGATATGAACATGTGTGTGATATGGTGACATGAGAGCATGGTGTGTCTACATGTGAGGGTGTGAGTGAACATGTGTGTATGGTAGTGAGTGTATGGTGTGAAGGCAATGTGGCATGGTGTCAAGTGACAGTTAGACTGGGACTAGTTAACAGTGCAAAATAGAAAAATCAGTGAACTAAACTCAGGAATTACAATCAGTAAAGAACATGGCAACACAATTTCAGCAATAGGTTTTTTCAGGATTTGAGTTCCACATGACAATTATATAATTCAACCAATTTCGAATCCCCATTACCTATTCCAACACAACCAATCATTCAAATAATGTAATGAATCAATCTATCAGTGACTAACCACAATGTACATGGATTTAAACATAGTAATTTAACCTCAGTATTCAGTTTAGAATGGAAATTAATGTCAGTTCATATTAAACCAACAGTTAAACTCACATGTCCCAACACAAATTGAAATCCATTCATCAAAAACTCAATTCGAAAACTAAAACCTAACACTAGCCAACAACCTACATTGTAATAGTATGATACACATGTGCAAGGAATTAAACAGGAAAACTAACATTCAAAATCAGTTTAGATAGGAATGAAAGTTCAGAATCTAATTCTCAGGACTGTGTATTCAGTCGACACATTGCATAGCCCAAACCCAATATCGAAAATCCATTACTTGATCACAAAACCTAATCTAACTTGTCAATCCTATCGCAGTAGTTGGTACATATGTACATGAGTTAAATATTTAAATAAACATCAAACTCAGTTTGAAACTGGAAATTAAAGTTCAGAAATTGAGAAAGCAGTAACGCGTATCAGTGAGAATGGAAAACTCCCAAATTTAATTCAAAAACTCATTAATATACAAATTTAAAGGTTGGTAATTCATTAAACACATGTGCACGTGTCTACCACTTATTCGTGTCCAACCAAGTGGACACAGGCGTGTCCAGATACACACAAACACTCACACGCGCACAGGACAATGCGCAGCATCGTACACGCATGCACGCGTGTCCCGCGTGCGACACAGGCCACGTGGTGACACGTGGCCTTGCGTACATGTGCGCCAGGGTAGGTCTACGCCTAGGACAGCCTACACTGTGTCCACGACACGTGTCGTGTCCGATCTAGCTGCGTATCAGCAACGCTCCTGCGCGCACAACTGCAAGCCGCGCGTCCAGTGCGGGAAGGATTTCTCCTCGCACACGCAACCAAATGCTCCCAAATTTTGGGAGGATGGTGACAGACAATTCTCCATCACCCTCACCAAAATTGGTGTCCAAGTGTCCTGGGTCGGGAGTTATTGACCCCGTGATGCAGGACACAGTGTGCGTGCACAGCGTGTCCAACTCGAAAATCCGACACAATAGAACACTAAAATACCAAACACCCTTCACAAAAATTAATATACACACCTAGATCTAGAATTATATTCAATATATTTGCAAAAATAGCAAATCGAAATGGTTCGGGCATTTCGTCGAACACCTAGCCTATAGGTTTGATACGTGTCCGATACGGACACGAAACCTAATGCAAATGACCGAAATTTCTACAGTAGCTAGGGGACACCTATACCTAAGCTATCATGCACTAAAATCAGGAATTGAACACAATTTGAGGGTTTTTACCTATGAGTTTCAATCCTCCAAGAAGCCCCAAATGGAAGGATTCAAATAGCAACTCCCAAGCTCCAAATGACACTAAAACTGAGATGATCTTCCAAAAATAGTAAACAACCAGAAATTAGGTCCTAATGCAAAAGACTAGGATTAAAAAGGAATAAAAATGATTTTATTGGGATTTTTGGAAGGGAAGAAAATACCTTTTCTTCAATTTCTAGGTCAAGCACTAAAAGAGGCAAGAACACCTCAACATGACATTAAATGGGGGGGTTCTCCTGTGGCTGGCCATGGGTTAATAATTAGGATTAGGGTTTCCTAAATTGGCCCATGGGCTTAAGTCATGTTCATTTAAGTCATGAAGTCATAAGCTATTTCATAAAACCATAAGTCATGACCTAATTACACTAAACTTAATCCTCTCATTCTAAAACTAATCTCTAATGACTAAAAAGGGTTAACTCAGTTAGACTAGGGTAACCATAGCTAGGGTTAGGTTCTAGGCTAGTCTACTAGTCTCAACAAGTCAAAGTCAAACTAGAATTCACCAATTCAATAAGTTAATTAAAAATTAAAAATTCACCCAAAAGACAAAAATAACCTAAAGCTAGAATATGGTAGTGACAAATCTACCCCCCTTAAAATAATTTCGTCCTCGAAATTAAAGGCGAAACTAAACTGATGAGAAGGATAGATAATCATACCTCACGGTGCAAACAGATATGGGTATCGCTCGCGCATCTCATCCTTCCGCTCCCAGGTGGACTCTTCTGGAGAATGATGCCTCCATGCGACGCAAACCAAGGGTATCACTTGGTTTCTCAGCACCTTCTCTCAGCGATCCAGAATCTCCAGTGGCTGCTCTGGATAACTGAGAGTAGGTCCCACCTCAATCTCTGAGTGATCAAGCACATGGCTAGGGTCAGCCACGTACCGTCTCAACTGTGATACATGAAATACGTTTGGACACCCACTAGTGCAGGTGGCAAGTCTAGCCTATAAGCCACATCATCGACCCTTCCGCTGATCACGAAAGGTCCGATGAAGCGCGGGCTAAGCTTCCCATCTCCCCAAAATGTATAGTACCACGAGTCGAGATATCCGCAGAAAAACCATGTCTCCAACCTAATCAAAAGCAAGGTCTCAAGTTACTAAATAATCAAACACGATCAAACAACAAAAACAAAATACAATCTACTTCTAATCTATATCTAAATCTGTACCTCAAACTCCAACGGCCTCCGGTGGCTATCGGCCCAGTACCGATGTCTGTCCTGCTCCACACAAAGTCTGTCCCAGATGAGCTTCATCTTCTCAGCTGCGTCAACAACCATCTCAGGTCCCAATAAAGCTCGCTCTCCAACATCATCCCAAGATAAGGATGTACGACATCTACGCTTGTACAGAGCCTCGAAAGGTGACATCTCAATGCTGGCCTGATAACTATTGTTGTAAGCAAACTCCACCAAGTGTAGATGATCCTCCCAGGAACCTCTAAAATCTAAGACGCATGTCCGCAGCATGTCCTCAAGCGCCTGAATAGTCCTCTCTGACTGTCCTCCGTCTGGGGGTGGTATGCAGTGTTAAACTTGAGCTGAGTGCCCAAACTAGTCTGCAGACTCCTCCAAAAATGGAAAGTAAAGCGGCTATCCCGATCTGAGATAATGCTGACGGGAACTCCGTGAATCCTGACTATCTGTCGTATGTACATTTTTGTAAGCCTCTCTGTAGACGTACCCACCTTGAATGGCAAAGAAGGCCGATTTGGTCAACCTGTCAACGATGACCCAAATTGCGTCTTTCCTTCCTGGTGTACGCGGCAACCCAAATACGAAATCCATGGTGATATGCTCCCACTTCCACTCTGGAATGGGTAATGGCTGCAATAATCCTCCGGGCCTCTGCCTCTCTGCCTTGACCTGCTGACAGACCAAGCATCTAGCTACGAAATGAGCTACCTCCTACTTCATTCTGTACCACCAGACATGCTCTTTCAGATCCTTATACATCTTGTTGGCACTAGGATTTATAGAATACTAAGATCTGTGAGCCTCCTGCATGATCTGCTCCCTGAGCTCCCTATTGGGCATACATAACCTGGAACCGTGCCTCAAAGCACCATCCTCTATAAGAGAAAACTCTCCATCTACCAGCCCTGCACGAACCTGCTCTCGGATACACCGTAGAGCCATATCCTCGAACTGCGTCGACTTGATCCTCTCCATCAAGCTCGACTGAATCTGAAGGCCCCACATCTGCATCTGCACTCCGGGCACAATCACCTCAATCCCTAGGCTCTCCAAGTCTGCAAGTAAGTGCCGATCCATAGTCAAACACATGGCTGTCGGATACCTACTCAAGTCATCGGCAACCACGTTGGCCTTCCCTGGGTGATACTGTAGTGAGATGTCAAAGTCCTTCATCAGCTCTAGCTACCTGCGCTGTCTCATGTTGAGCTCTTTCTGTGTAAACACATACTTCAAGCTCTTGTGATCTGTGAAAATATCTACCCTCTCTCCATACAAGTAGTGCTTCTACAACTTCAGAGCAAAAATTACTGCTGCCAACTCCAGGTCATGGGTAGGATAGTTTTTTTTATGGGGACATAACTGCCTGGAAGCATAGACAATCACCTTCCTATGCTACTGCAAGACACAACCCAACCCCTTCCATGAAGCGTCACTATAGATAGTGTATCTTCCAAAACCGGAAGGCAATGTCAGAATCGGAGCTGTCGTAAGCCGCTTCTTCAACTTTCAAAAGCTGCCTGACACTCCTCTGACCAAACATACTTAGCATCCTTCCAGGTCAACCGAGTCAACGGCTCTACAATCTGGAAGAAATCCTGCACAAACCTCCTGTAATATCCTGCCAGCCCCAAGAAGCTCCTGATCTCTGCCACTGAAGTCGGCGCTGCCCAAGCCTCAACTGTTGTGATCTTCTTCCAATCCACTGAGATACCATCTCCAGTCACCACATGACCCAAGAAGTCCACTCTATCCAGGAAGAACTCGCACTTCGAGAGCTTGCCATACAGACTCTCCCTCCTGAGTGTCTCCAGAACCACTCTCAAGTGCTCATCGTGCTCCTCCTCAGTCTTCGAATATACCAGGATATCATCAATGAACACCACCACGAACTTGTCCAAGTACTGGTGGAACACCTTGTTCATCAAGTTCATAAGCACTGCTAGTGCATTGGTCAGCCCAAACGGTATAGTCAACAATTCAAACTGTCCGTACCGTGTCCTGAAAGCGGTCTTCGGAATATCCTTCCACTTCACCTTCACCTGGTGATAACCTGACCTCAAATCAATCTTGAAGAACACCCGAGCTCCGCTCAACTGATCAAAGAGATCATCGATCCGCAGCAGTGGGTATCTGTTCTTGATCGTCAGGTTGTTGAGTGTCCTGTAGTCGATACACATCCGTACCAACCCATCCTTCTTGGGTACAAAGAGTACCGGTGCACCCCAAGGTGAAGAACTCGATCGGATGAAGTCCTTGTCCTGCAGCTCATCCACCTGCTCTTCAGCTCCACCAACTCACTGTTGTTCACTCGATAGACATACTGAGAAATCGGTTCCACGTCGGAAACCAAGTCTATCGAGAACTCTATATCCCTGTCTAGTGGAAGCCCTGGCAACTCCTCTAGAAAAACGTCCATAAACTGCAATCAAAGGATGTGGAGCCACCTGCTCCTCAACTGAAGCTCCGTAGAAGACTCCTCTGTCCTGCTCCACCTACCGCCGGGTGTACTCGAACTCTGGCTCTCCTAGCGCTCCAAACAAAACTCTACCCCCGGCAATCAATGCGGGCGTGATGTTTACTCAACCAGTCCATACCTAATACGATATCGTAGTTCGGTAGTGGCATGACGAGCAGACTCACCCCCAAATCTCGGCCTCCCAAAATAATGCTTCGCCCTGCAAACATCACTCACGAGGATGATACCACCTCCGATCATGATCTTGCAGGTCCTAGGCAATGTTTCAGATACAAGACTGTGTCTAATAGCAGATACTGACACAAAACTGTGGGAAGCCCCGGAATCAAAAAGAGCAAAAGCTGGAATGGAGTCGAAAAGAACCAAACCTGCTATCAACTCTCCAACGACCTCTGCATCCTCGGCCGCCATGGCGAAAGCTCGCCCCTGCTGTCCTCCTTCCCGTGCTTGCTGCTGGTGCTGGAGAAACCTCTGCTGCTGAGTTTGCAGTGGCCCCTTCAGCTGGCCTGCTGGAGCCTTGGCTGCTCCACCTCCTCATGGTACTGGATGCATCGATGCTACTGGACAGTCTCACATCTGATGGTCCGCTGATCCACACATCAAGCATCTAACAAGCCTCTTCCTGTACTCCTCCCACTTGTGCCCAAGCTTCTTACAGAAGGTACAACTGATAGCCTGCTGCCTCGGTGCCTGCTGCTGCTCCCTCTGCTGATGCAGCACCTGCTGAAAAGGTGCCCGACCCTGCTGCTGATGCTGATAAACTGGCCACTGCAGCTGCTAATGCTGGAAATGAGGCCTCTTGGCCTGGCCTCCGCTGCTGCTACCACCCTAGAAGTCTCGACCCCTCTTCAGCTTCAACCCAGGTCGTCCTCCGCTGCCATAACCCCAGAAAAGATCTTCGCAAAAGTAGCATTTCGGTCGCTCTTAGTCAGCAACCGAACCTCCTAATCAAATCTCGGCGGAACTTCCTCGCCTTCATCTTCTCAGTCAAGTCATCTATGAATCGGGCCAATCGACAAAACTCCCGGGCGTACTCAGCTACTGTCTGGTTCCCCTAAACCAGACCCTTAAACTGTGCCTCTATGCCTCCCAAGTCCACATCTGGGAAGAACAGCTCCTTGAACAGCTCCTTGAACTGCACCCAAGTCTGGCCCTCAACTCCCACCCTGGGATCTGTCTGGTACCAAGCACGGGCTAAGTCCTGCATCTGACTGCCCGCCGCCTCTATCTGGAGTTGAACTGGTATCTCCGCCAGTCTGATTACTCATCGATATGCCCGATCCAATCGTCCATATAATGGATGCCCTCAGTGCCCAGGAACTCTCTAGGATGCATCTTCTGAAAGTCCTGTATATCCTTCTCCCTCCGACGGGGCTGCTGTGTGCCCCTTGAGCAGTCACCATCTCTACCGTAGTGTGAACCAGCTGGTGCGCCTCGTCAATCCCCTGACAGAAATCGACAGTCTGCCGCTGCTGCTGCTGGTGGGACTCCAGAATCCTCTCCACGAAGGAGAAGAGATGTGCAACATCTACCATTCCCGCAGGTAGAGGCTGCTGCGGTGGAAGGATCTCAAGAAGTACCGGGCTCTACCTCCTGGCTGGTGGAGGTGCTCCTCCAAAAGCTGTAAAAATCGACTCCTGAGGCTGTACTGGCCCTGCGGTACCGGGAGTTGGCTGCTGCTGCTAAGGACGACAGGTGGCAGACCTCTCCTCAGCGTCCTCCGGTCTGGGGCGATGCGATCTCGTCTCAACCATCCTGGAGACACAGATCAAACAAGAAACAATTACTGAGAATGAGTCAAAATATCAAAGGAGGACAGTTAAATTCAAAGGAAGACAATAAGCAGCAAAATGAATATATACGAAATCTGATAAGGAGTTTTTCCTAGTGTGATTGAGTACTTTCAAAACATACTAATTCCTACTGCAGGCTGCAGTGATATTCTAGTTCGAATACCACTACATTTCTAAACTAGACCTGCATGGGCCACCACTAAAAACGTGTCATGACCCGCACTCTAGAGTAAGGGCACGAGACGTGGGTACGTCCAGCCTACGTCGCAGTGTTGGCAGTAGAATGCTGTCCTAGGTCAAACATCTAACAATATAAAGGTACCTGTACAGTATATACACTCCGAATGGAGGTGACATAGCAAATACAGTCTCAATCACATCTAAGGTAGAGCATGATAAAAGATAGATAGATAGATAGGATAAGAACAGAATGAAATCCACAGAGAATACAATCCAGATAAAGTCTAAGTGTCTAAGATAAATACATATCCAGAATCATCTCAATATCTTAATACAGTAATCCAGAATAGATAAAATGTAAGACAATCCTAATCTAAGGGAGTGTCATCCACTGCTAGTGGGTCCTGCTGCTGGTCTAGGTCACAGCAGTCCCTAGGGTCGCACCGTAATAGGTAGGGCAGAACGCCTCAGCCTCGTCCTATGTAATATTTTCAACAGGTCCAGTCAGGACAGGAGCGAGTACAGTACATCTCAACAAATTATAACGGGTTAGGAAATATAAACATGCTAGAGAGTAAGAACAGGAAACTGAAGAACAACATGATGTAAAAAGGAAGACTGTAAGTAAATAGATACAATATATATGAGAAATAACAGTGCTAGTGATTCAGAGTACAAGACGGTTATGTAAACGGCACGATGTTGTACACGAGTAATCTAAAGAGGTTGCACATGAGTAATCTACTGGATTGAATACATAACCACTTCTACTCCCCCGCCCCAATCAATACACAAGGATCTAGCCAAGTTATGTTATTGCACACGAAGTATAGTCGTACACGAAGATCATGTGAGCACATGAGTATACACGATTTCTCACGATTTGTACACGAAAAGCACGAATACAAGGAGTACACGATGCTCATGATAAAGTACACGAACATGAAATATCCGATGTATCCGCTAAAGGGATGACATCGTACGACAAGATCCATATAGTACTAATTCGTGTTACCAACGTGTCAGCATCAAGTAAAGTAATCTAAAGCAGGAAATATACTCCTAAACAGGATATGAAATGAACAGAGAATGTACTCGCCTGGTATCCCAAATAACTGAAAGAATCTACTGTCCGAGGAGTGGTGTCCGTCTCCTATAGAACAGTACAAGTCACTATAAGTCTAAAATAATATATTAGACTGCTACAATGCATCTACATGATGTTTTGGGTCAATCTAGGCTAAAGTCAACCCTCGGTCAACTCTAGTCAACTATACTAGTCAAACTAGGTCAACTTGGTCAAGCCTAAGCCAAACAAGTCTCACTAAGCCTAACCAGCCTATTCTAGCATACAAACACACTATCTAGGCTATATAAGCCAACAACACTCCTACAATGGCATTCAAGCCACACACACAGGCTATGAGCCATAGGCTATAGGCCATAGGCAACAACACATTCACCTATTACATATATTCTCACACATATCACATAATAAATATATATCTAATTTAATATAATAACACACATTACACATAGGCCACATTATAATATATATCACATATATAGATATATGTATATACATATATATAAATATATGCATAGAGCGATAGGGAATAACATGTGTGTTTGTGTAAAATCTGTTAAACATTGTGTGTTACCATATGAAAACAGTGTGTATCATGTGTCAATGGGAACTCGGGAATAGAAAGTGTCACATGTGTGTGTGTAGAGTGATATGAACATGTGTGTGATATGGTGACATGAGAGCATGGTGTGTCTACATGTGAGGGTGTGAGTGAACATGAGTGTATGGCAGTGGGTGTATGGTGTGAAGGCAATGTGGCATGGTGTCAAGCGACAGTTAGACTGGGACTAGTTAACAATCCAAAATCTGGGAAAATCAGTGAACTAAACTCAGGAATTGCAATCAGTAAAGAACATGGCAAAGCAATTTCAGTAATAGGTTTTTTCAGGATTTGAGTTCCACATGACAGTTTATATAATTCAACCAATTTCGAATCCCTATTACCTATCCTAACACAACCAATCATTCAAATAATGTAATTACATAGGAATCAATCTATCAGTGACTAACCACAATGTACATGGATTTAAACATAGTAATTTAACCTCAGTATTCAGTTTAGAATGGAAATTAATGTCAGTTCATATTAAACCAACAGTTAAACTCACATGTCCCAACATAAATTGAAATCCATTCATCAAAAACACAATTCGAAAACTAAAACCATACACTAGCCAACAACCTACATTGTAATAGTATGATACACATGTGCAAGGAATTAAACAGGCAAAACTAACATTCAAAATCAGTTTAGATAGGAATGAAAGTTCAGAATCTAATTCTCAGGACTGTGTATTCAGTCGACACATTGCATAGCCCAAACCCAATATCGAAAATCCATTACTTGATCACAAAACCTAATCTAACTTGTCAATCCTATCCAGAATTAGTTGGTACATATGTACATGAGTTAAATATGTAAATAAACATCAAAACTCAGTTTGAAACTGGAAATTAAAGTTCAAAAATTGAGAAAGCAGTAACGCGTATCAGTGAGAATGGAAAACTCCTAAATTCAATTCAAAACTCATTAATATACAAATTTAAAGGTTGGTAATTCATTAAACACATGTGCACGTGTCTACCACTTGTTCGTGTCCAACCAAGTAGACACAGGTGTGTCCAGATACACACAAACACTCACACGCACACAGGACAGTGCGCAACATCGTGCATGCATGCACGCGTGTCCTGCGTGCGACACAGGCCACATGGTGACACGTGGCCTTGCGTACATGTGCGCCAGGGGTAGGTCTACCCCTAGGACAGCTGCACTATGGCCACGACATGTGTCATGTCCGATCTAGCTGCGTATCAGCAGCGCTCCTGCGCGCGCAACGGCAGGCCGCGCGACCAGTGCGGGAAGGATTTCTCCTCGCACACGTAACCAAATGCTCCCAAATTTTAGAAGGATGGTGACAGACAATGCCTCATCACCCTCACCAAAATTGTTCTATCAACGTGTCCTATGTCGGAAGTTATTGACCCCGTGATGCAGGACACAGTGTACGTGCGTGCACAGCGTGTCCAACTAGAAAATCTGACACAATAGGACACTAAAATATCAAAACCCTTGAGATCTAGGATTCTTTTTAAATAGATTTGCAAAAATAGCAAATCGAAATGGTTCGGGCATTTCGTCGAACACCTAGCCTATAGGTTTGATACTTGTCCAATACGGACACGAAACCTAATGTAAATGACACAAAATTTCTATAGTAGATAGGGGACACCTATAGCTAAGCTATCATGCACTAAAATCAGGAATAAAACACAATTTGAGGGTTTTTACCTATGAGTGTCAATCCTCCAAGAAGCCCCGAATGGAAGGATTCTAAATAGCAACTCCCAAGCTCCAAATGACACTAAAACTGAGATGATCCTCAAAAAATAGTAAACAACCAGAAATTAGGTCCTAATGCAAAAGAGTAGGATTAAAAAGGAATAAAAATGAATTTATTGGAATTTTTGGAAGGGAAGAAAATACCTTTTCTTCAATTTCTAGGTCAAGCACTAAAAGAGGCAAGAACACCTCAACATGACATTAAATAGGGGGGTTGTCCTATGGCTGGCTATGGGTTGAATAATTAGGGTTAGGGTTTCCTAAATTGTGCCATGGGCTTAATTCATGATCATTTAAGTCATGAAGTCATAAGCCATTTCAGAAAACCATAAGTCATGACTTAATTACACTAAACTTAATCCTCTTATTCTAAAACTAATCTCTAATGACTAAAATGGGTTAACTCAAGTTAGACTAGGTTACCATAGCTAGGGTTAGGTTTTAGGCTAGTCTACTAGTCTCAAAAGTCAAAGTTAAACTAGAATTCACCAATTCAATAAGTTAATTAAAAATTCAAAATTCACCCAAAAGACAAAAATATCTCAAGCTAGAAATGTGGTAGTGACTGTAGGTTCCAGATCCTAAAAGTCGAGTCTCGATCAGCCTAGTGCACCAACCACATGGTACGATAGGCATGCATTAGGATAGATGTCGCTATGACTTGAATCTTCCCGCATGGGTTAAATGACAGCATGATACAAGAATGGACTAAGCCTTGAATTATGTACCATAACTATAATTCTTTTCACTCACATAATGACATCAATTGTGCTTATGGCTGCACAT
>JANAVB010027041.1:0-40321 GCA_029216955.1 Iris pallida
TATCGGACAACAAGAATAGAAACTGTACGTAAATCGATACGTACACTAAGTCGAACGACCCAAGGTCCAAGGAGCACGTAAATCGATACGGCACACAAATTGATGTGTTTACACAAATCGATGCGGTACAGAGTCCAATGCGGCACGCACCACGGCAACGTAAATCGATACGGACATGCAAACCGATATGGTACAAAATCGAAAGGCACAAAGGCTGAAACACGAGAAACGAGGCAACACGCAAACCAATGGGCACGGTGCCTGAGGCAGCACGGGCTCGAGGCGTCCCCTGCCCAGACAGCACGTGAATCGAGTTGGCAAAAAAATGACTGACAGGTACACCGAGGTGCACGCGTCCTAAAATACGGGAACGAGAAGCACACCAACCGAGGGTGCGCTTCCCGAGGACACGATGTATAGGCATGCACTGCTCGAGACAGCACTGCCCGAGGTACGCCGATCGAGGGCTCTCACTCCCCGAGGAGCTCACAGCCCAAGGGGAGAGGAGGCGGAGGATCTCGGCCAGGGTCGGGTCAGACCACCGACGGAGGGAGGACAGAGGGAGAGAGGAGAAGGAGCTCACCGAGGGGGTGCTCGTCCAGGTGGGGTTGGTTGCCGTCGATGGAGAAGACAGGGAGAGGGGGAGCTCGTCGGGAGTCCGGCAAGGTCGCGACGGCTCCCGATGGAGGAGTCGAACGGCAGCAGTAGCAGTGCTGCGCTCGACGGGGAAAGCAGAGGAAGGAGGAGGCGGCGACGGATGGAAGTGGCGGCGGTGGCCGAGACGAGGGCGGCCGCGGTGGTGGCGGGCGCCAGTAACAGCGAGAAAGAGAGAGATGGAAGTGGTGGCGGCAGGAAGTGGTGGAGACGGCAGTACGGCGCTGAGGGCGGCCGGGGGCGACGAGGATGGCTGTGGAAGGAGACGACGACGATGATGAGGGCGGTGGCGGTGGATACGAGGGCGCCGGCGGCGCTCAGGGGGCGGAAAAGAAAGGGGCAGTGGTGGTGGTGACTGATGGCAGTGGCGGAGCTGGTGGGTGGTGGTGGCGGTGGTGGCCGGAGCTGGCCGGGGTCGAGGACAAGAGAGAGAGAGGGGGAGAGAGGTGCGGCTGAGTGAAAGTGAGGGAGAGAGAGAGAGAGTTTGGGGGGGGGGGGTAGGTAGGATTAAATAATAATAATAATAACAATAATAATAATAATAATAATAATAATGACATTAATAATAATAGAAACAATTTAATAAAATCTAACCATATTAACCCCAATAATAATAAAACTAATATTGATAACAATTCACTAAACTGCCAAACCAACCCAAGTCCAGAAAATAAAATTTTAAATAAATACAAAATTTGGAAATAACCCAAAAACGATCATATACCTATTATCAAAATAGGGATATGACATATAGTAATCTTGTGCCTCGCCATTGCGCATATGGCTGCAACAAAGATACTATTTCACTATCAAGGTTTGCTACCTCTTCCTTGATATCCATAGAATGAGTAGAAATTATGATCGTGAAGTAGCTTTACAGGTCATGATATTCTTAGTAATCCAAAATATATTCAAAAGCAATACTTAATTATCAAGTTTTCTAGATATCACTAGCGTTACTTTATCATGGTATCAAAACTAATAGGTAATATTATAACATAAAGTAAACTCATATATCTATATTATCAAAAGTACTATATGTCATTTTAAATGACGTTTTTCAAATTCCAAATCAAGGTAAAATGAAATCAAAATTCGAATATTAAGTTCAAAAATTCATTATGAAAAAATTTATGTCTTGATCCCCGAAAATTTATTAAATTCCTGAATCATGTTTCGAGAATATGTATCTCGCCAGCCCGGGTAGCTGCACAACTTCTCTTTCCATGATTTATTAGAGAATTTTTGGTCTCAAGGCACAACAAATATTCATTCACATAAATATCATTTACACAAAATCCAATCAAAGCATTCACTTCACAGAAAAGAAAAATATCAAAAGAGTAAATTACAATGGATATTAGATAGAGGGCAATTCCTGAAATAGGGATGCCAGAAAAAGATGTAAATGGAAGAAAAGATTGAGGATACAATTCTAGATTTTTATTTAGTGAATGTTAAGTGAAGCAACAAAATTAAAAAAATTGAAGTAGATTGGGTTTGTAAATAACCAGACCAGAGAAAATTCAACAGATAAAGGAGAACGAGTCGGGACTTAGGCATCGATAGAAGTCTAGAGGGAGTAAGGAATAAGGAATTAGCTTCTTAATATAATATGTATATAATACTATATATAATAACTATTATGCAAAACCCTAGAAAAGTTATTGCTAGTACTTTCCTACCTAGTAATCATTCAAAATATATTTATATCTATACTTACCCCTTCACTATTTCTAACTATGTAATGGTTCAAAAGATATATTTGAACTTCGGGTTTACTAGAGATACCAAGTCCAAGATCCTTAAGGAGTCTTCTAGATTCTTTTACTAGCTCAGACGAGAATACTTGTCCTATTCTCCCTGACTTAACAGGCCTAGAATGATTATGTCTATCCTTATACTACCCATGACCTAGGTAAGGACACCTAATTATATATACTTACTATAGAAATTTTACTTAGATAAAGACACTATGAAATACAGTCTAACATAGATAATTCTATTTGGTATCTCTTGGATATTTCCTAAAACATATCTTAAAGTTTATACTTAGCCTATAGGGTCTCCCCAAAATCTTGTCCAACATCCTATCTTAGCTTGCATAAGTTTCCCTAGAACTTGGCCTATATCCTATCCTTGGGTTGTCAGACCTTTACCCTATCCTATTTCCTCTATACAATGTCTGACCTGCATGGGCCACCACTAAAAGACGTGTCACGTCCCGCTCCCAGAGTTATGGTAAGCCAGGTACGTAACATCGTCCCCAGGCTATGCGACATACGAATACTCCAGTACCCATATTCGCGATTGTCGCCCGTAAGGTTCGTGCATAGGTAAAAGCAGGTCGTAAATTACATAATTTTAAGTTGGCAATAATTTAAAACTAAGACATTCTAACTAATTGAACATGAACATAACTATTTCTACCCAGTACAATTTTGAGCCCAACTATAAATAATACAATTATACCTTAAACAAGTAGAGAAAAAGAATTCTTGTTCCAACTTGAACGTCTTCAATGGTATCATCACGTCCTTGATCTCTAGTTGTCCTTCAGTACCTGATAGCGGCTTCACTTGGTACATTGCTACAAAACCTAGTGAACAATACTAGGTTGTTTAGAAACGACAAGCAAGCCCTCGGCCAAGAACGATTAAAAGTAAAAGAGATATGAAATGAAAACGAGACATAATAGTTTTGTAAGGTAATTTTCATCTAAAAGAAGTATCATATTAATGTATGAGTATCATGTTCCTTTTATCTAGATAGGCGTCATGAAATAAAATGCAAAAAGGGAATTAAACCTAATATAGAATACAATATTGGAGAACAACCCCTGAATATTCATCTAAATAATTTTCCATCAACAATCCCGTTAACCTGGGATCAGGCTGTGAATTTGGCGGCACGGTGCTTAGTATCCGGCCTGGAGCCTCCTTTGGGCTTAACAATCACCTATTCGATGTTACTGTCGAAATAGATGTAATAATCTGGAGCTTCCCTTGGGCTTAGTTTGCCTCCCTTGAGCAACCAAAATAAGAGCCTCCCTTGGACTTAGTTTGCCTCCCTTGAGCAAACGAAAATACGTGAGCTAAGCCTCACAAACTCGATTCGCATGGCCTTACGAACGAGTAGAAACTTTACTGATCAGCTTTTTAGCTTTAATTATGCTATGGGACTATTTAGGGATATTCAGGTTGTTCTTCTCCGCCCAATGCTTCCTAGCTGTTTCTAAGTACCTTTCCTAAATGACTTTAGATCTTAGGGAATAACCCGATTTTTTTCTTAAAGTCGAGAATTTGACCCTTGAATTTTTCAAAAATTTCGGCAGAGTCTCCTATGTATAGGGTGTCACACCCCGCTCCCACAGGAGCGATCGTCCTCGCTAAGGCGTGATGCCGCACGAGCCTAGATTGCGCTCGTGCAAGGCAGTTCCATAACGGCCGATTACATCGGCGGCGACGGGGTCGTCGTACAGAAGTTCCAAGCAGAAACATTGAATACGCAGCAAAAATTTAGAACGAAACACAAGTTATTCAAAAGAAGCTCTTTATTGATATTGAAACAAAGGTTACATTGGGGGCGCAAGGCCAAGATTACAATCGTTCAAGCTCACTTTTCTCACATTTACAAGTCACTCAGCTCTCTCTCTCATCTCTCGATTACAATGGTTGAGCCAGCGGAAGCTTCGGTAGGCGATGTCCATACATTATGTCCCGTATAAGTCTAGTCTTTACGCGGAATGCACGCTTCGAATCGCCAAGGAACTTCGTGCCTCAACGCATCCAAGCGAGCTCCGCACCACGAGCTTCTACCTATGCCTGCACATGGAAACTATGTGGGTGTCAGTACTCAACTGTACTGGTGGAGTGAGCTCCTCGCCCACTCATACAAAACCAACACGTTAATTTACTTTTGTGCAACGTATCCCTTTTACGATTGTCTTTCTATTCTTGCCTTAGGATCAGTTTTAGGACCGACGTCTTGGCCTATTTGTGTCTCTAGACCATCACCGTGCTATCGTACCGATATCTTTCTTATTCTTGCCTCTACAACTTTCTCGTGCTTGCATTGTCAATACACCGACTCGTACTTGTCTTTCGTGCCATACTCTGGGACGTAACGACTCGGTCGTGTCAAATACTTGCCCGTGCCTCAAACATCGAGGCCGTGCCTCACAGCATAACCTGACTTATCCAAACTCGCCTTACGGCCCTTCCAGACTTAACAATAAACGTCTAACACAACTTGTGGAACCGGTGTTGAGAACTCAAGTACGATACCATATCTCATGGCGAAACACATGTATTTACGTATAACCAAATCTTAGGCTCATTACCTTGGGTGCATACCGTGCACGCGTTCCACAACACATCACATACCATACTTACGCTTCTTTGGTTGCGACCGACACCGTGCATGCAGATTCGTCGCGTAGTACGCCAATTATCTATATGAAAGGCCACTGGCATGACAAGCCATCGCGAACATAGCTCGGGTAGGCGGCGGGTCTTTCGATGCAAGGTTGCGAGCCCTATGGAAAGCCCCCGACTACCCTCACGCAATGAATCGTGCGCTGCTATAATGTCTACCCCCTAGGATGACTGGGCCCGGTGCCCCGACATATAACCAGTCTAGGCAGAAATCTTTATCGACAAGGTGTCCAATGACCATGCACCTACGAGAC
The DNA here is from genome assembly GCA_029216955.1 of Iris pallida. NCBI lineage: Eukaryota > Viridiplantae > Streptophyta > Magnoliopsida > Asparagales > Iridaceae > Iris > Iris pallida. Next base: position 5,345 of record JANAVB010027041.1, read on the forward strand.
ATCTTGTAGCTCCCCTTCCCAGAAATATTTTTTAAATATTTATTTATTCGATTATTTGATTTAATAGTGATTTTTCTAAAATTCGTTTTTATAAATTATATATATTTATTGGTGATTTTTAGATTTTATAAATAATTAATTATTGGCTTATTGAATTTCGTTATTATTATTAGAATTTTTATTATGGTTATTATTCGAATAAAATTATCTATTAATATTAGTTATTATCATTTTATTGATTATCAAGAGATATATGTGTATGTATAAATATATTTTAGGTATGTGTATGGTTATGCATATACAATATGTTTTATATATGATTGGTAAATGTATATATATATATATATATATATATATATATATATATATATATATATATATATATATATATATATATATATATATATATATATATATATATATATGTATATATATATGTATTTATGTAAATAGGCAGCTGTATATAAATATAGATATAGGTGAATACAAATATAGACATATTATATATGTGTATGTGTTTAGATAAATAATATGTAAATATGTATATACGTATGTATATACGTTTCTAGATATATATTAATGTATTAGTGGATTGCTTAGAATACTTGTTGTTGTAGTGTTAGGTATGATAAGAGATAATTATAAATAAATATATATTAAATATATGTGATGGTTGTGTAAATCTATATAAATGTATATTAAATATGCAGGTATTTATATAAATGTATGAATGTACATTAAATATAAAGGTTTTCGTATATATAAATAAATATTGATTATAAATGTGTATATGTGTGTATGTACGTATAATGAGTATGTATATAAAATAATGTGTGTAAAAATATATGTATATATGTACATACGTATTTGTGTATATATACATATATATATATATATATATATATATATATATATATATATATATATATATATACATATAGATCTATAAATGTATTAGTGTAAAAAGAAAAAGAGAAAAAAAAACAGCAGGGAGCAGTTGCTCCCTCGGCCCAAAGGCCGAACCCCCCCCCCCCCCCCCCATCATAAGTTCTGTTCAAAACAGAACTGTGAGATTTATATAATGTATTCGTTTTGTTACAAAGAGAAGCAACCAAACCGAGCCAATGTCTTTCCCCCGTGAACCCGAGATAGCCCACCTGGGCTGGGACTTTCCTCCCCAAACCGAGCAAAACCCGAGCAGTCTTAAACCCCCGGTTCGTGTACGGTATTTAATAGAGAGCGAGAGAGCGAGAGAGAGTTTCGCATGGAAACCCTAGCAAACTCGCGCAAGCCGCGCTGCCACCACAACACGCCCCAGGCGTCGCGTACGCCTGCACGACGTCGGCGACCGGCCAGAGCGCCGCCGAGCGCCACCGGTCGCGCGAACCCAGCAGACGCGCGCGCGCACGTGTAGAGATGAGAACGCAGCAGAGCAATAGTTGAGGTAACTTCTCTCTCCCGTTTCTCCCTCGTCTCTCAACAAAATTTCGATCCGAAAGATGTTTTAGAAAGCCTATATGACCCTCTAGAGGCCCCATCAAATAGGTTACAATATAGTCGAGCCTTCGATTCGCAAAATCGAGGCAAACATCGACGAAAAACCCATTCGAAAACTGTGCATACACAGTCCAAATGTCCAAGTTTGAAGATGAATTCTGATCGATCTAATGCCATTTTAGAAATACTATTTGAAGACACTTTTAGACAGCATGTAGGGCTTCGAATCCCTTCTTACGGAATTTGAAATCATCGACTCAGCGTCGAGAAATCAAATCCCGAAGTTTGTCGAAAATCTGTTTTTAGAATAATAAAATCACTCCACACGACGTGCGTCACGCCAATCTGGATGACGTGGTTGCGAACCGAAAGGATCAAAAGCTGCATAACAGCTTCGTGGTCGTGTGGGCTTTGGCGGAATTCAAATTGGTCGCGTGTGCGCGACGAATTTGGTGCGTATCCGTCGAAATTTACCGTATCGTACACGTTGCAAATTCTCCAATTACTTTGTGCACGCTCATCGGATCGCGACAAAACTTGCGCCAACAGAACCGTATCGTTTTTCTGATCCTGTATGCCAAGTTTGGTCCGATTCTGAGACCGTTGATAAAATTACCGTTTTGCGGGCCCCACGGTCCCACTCAATGGGCGATTTTGTGCACGGCCTGCCGAAATCCAACTTTGGACATACGGTTGGGTTCGTATCAAAAAACTGGATCCGTAGACATGTAGTTTGACGACTTTAGAGACCGTTGACTCTGGCACGCTTTTCGGTGCAAAGCGTGTCCAACGGCGGACACCGTTTTGGCCCGAAATTACCGTTTTGCTCCTGTGTCCAGAATTGGACGTAAGGACAGGCAATCCTAGCTAATTGGACTATTCTGAGATCATTGGTATTGTTTATTTTAGCTTCCGGGGACTGTTGTACGGGTTTTGACTATAGTGGCATATTGAGTGATTTGGATCATCGGTTTCACCAGCAAAGGACCACAGGCGAGTACAGTTTATTGTTTGCATTTCGATATTGATCTTTACTATATTTCATTGATTGGTCATTAGTTATGTGATATTTTTATACTCTATTATAAATTGTTGAGTCGGAAATGAGAAGTACCAAGGATGTGTGATCCGACCATAGACAGTGCTTAGACATTGTAGACAGTGCTTATTTTCCTGCAAGTAGACATTGTAGACAGTACTTATTTTCCTGCAAGTAGACATTGTAGACAGTGCTTATTTTTCTGCAAGTAGACAATGTAGACAGTGCTTATTTCCTGCAGTAGACATCGTAGACAGTGCTTACTTTTCTGCAGTAGACATCGTAGACAGTGCTTATTTTTCTGCAAGTAGACATTGTAGACAGTGAGTAGACATTGTAGACCGTGCGGTGTAGTACCCCAGACCGATCACATATCAAAGGTACTTCAAACGGTGGAAAGTATATTGGTCTATTTATTACTATTGATTTTTCTTACGGCTTTACTGTTTATTTTCAAACCCATGATTGATGTCTAACCTTTGTTTTATAGTCATTTTCTTTATTTGAAATTGTATTCAGTGAATTGTGCTCGTTCCATTCCTGACTGGAAACCAACATTTTCAGGTTAGCCGTGGATTCACTTAGCTTGGGGAGTGACGGGAATACTTGCAGACAAAAGCCTAGAGACTAGTTAGATAGTTGAGTTGTAGTCATTCATTGAATTGTACAAGTTTATATTTTTCTACAAATGTAAGACTTGTGATCATTGTAAGTTAAATTAATTATGTGAATGAGTATTATTTGTGATTCTGATCTTCATGGCCGTGACAGCGTTCTACCGCCGACACTGCGGCGTAGGCTGGCTTGGACACGTCTCGTATCCGTTTTTAAAAAAAAAGGGTACGGGTCGTGACAAGTTTTTGTGGTGGCCCATGCAGGTCGGTCTTTGCAAATCATGCGAACTCGTGATAGTACTTAAGTTAGTCGTACTATTGCGAGCCTGCGACAAGAAAATGCTCATTCACGAATTATAATTAATTTAATTTACGAGGATGACTAGGACTAGGAGTCCCTTATACAAATTGACCGATGGGTAGTCTAGGCCATGCAATTTATATAAAGAGTTATTAATTTTGATAGTTTGCTATATCCCCATAGGTACACTACTACCTCTTGATTGGAAGATATGGTTCAATGTGGATAGATTATTCACTTGGAGCGGCAGAGCTTCCTGGAATTGATGATCTCACCTAGATAAATTATTCAATTCCTTCTCGTTGCCTCTTTAGATTCATCCTCATATCTTAGTCCAAATTGCCTAATTAGTTCCTATTTTTTCCTAAGAATTATTATTTTATATGATGTTGATTATGTTATCCATATGTGAACCTCGAGTCAATTTCGATTCAAGTTTTCCTCCATAGTTTGAATACACCTGAGATAGATACTAGAGTGTTCGTATTTCTTTGCCTTCAGTTATTTCCTCCCCGTCCAATCTCTATTTTAAGGGTGGTGACTGATAGGACAAATGCTTACACTTTATTTCATAGGCAACTTGTTTGAATCTCTAGGAGCTCATGGATTAATTTTTCCGGATGTAGTTAAAAGAATGTTAATTAACTCATAATGGCAGGACAGCAGCGCACTGTCGCCATTTATTTGAATTACTCGGATTCACTGTAGCCAGCAGCGCACTGGCAAGACACGACCCCTAGAATTGGAATTAGTCTAAGAAAATATCGGTTATAGAATTTTGCTAGAAATATGACTAGTGGTCAACTCCTGATCGTAGTTACCCTTGAGCCAATATTGGGTAGAGTTAAGTAATGTTCGATTTGTATCATATTTGAGTTACGGAACCAAGGGTTTACTACAGCCCAATTTTACGAGCGAGGCGTAGTCCTCGGTGAAATGACTTCAGACGGGGTTACAAATTAGGGATACTGTAGAGGATAGGACGGTGCCCTGTATGTTCTATAAAATCCGAAGCCAATAGTGGTAGAAGTTCTGTGAGATTGGGTAGCGTGTCTTCCGGTCTAGCATTCCGTGGTCCTTGTGACCTATTGACGAGGATATTAATTGACGCTAATATGGTTAACCAGAATATAGAATTTAGAGACCCATAACCCATTAGTCGACCAAGGCTTTATGGATAGAAAGATAGTAGGGAGACCGTATAAGCAAGAGCACCTGGTAAAGTTTTGATTCTCTCTAAACTCGAACTACTTGTGCCTCTTTTCATAAATCTTGCGTATTTGTATCTTGACTATCTTGACCAACGCTGCTATTACAGCCTAGTTTTGCAAGCTTACTCTTTTATCGAGCTTGATTCGAGACATATGTTTAGTGGGGACGCCTGCTAACATATTGTCTAATCAGAATCATTGTATTACGGTCTGATCAACCATGATGCATTTGGTTCGCTCTTCATCTAATTTTTCACGTGGATTGAGATGTAGATGTCTCTAGGATCTCACCCGCGACTGTATTGACAATTCCTTTCGAATTATACATCTGCCCTTGAACCACGCAATCGTATTCGATGACATCTTTCTTGAACTCCTTATTGCTTTTGTCTTTCGCTGATTGGAAAGACGAAAACTCGCGATTGGTAGAGAGATACGGAGTATTCCCATGGCTATGTTGGTTGTATATACAAGTGTAGCTATCATCGGCTAGCCATGTGACTAGAACCTTGCCTTGAGTTACTCATTTTCTCTCGACCCTCAAACTACTATTGAGACCTTCTAGCCACCTGAACTTGAGAATGATTAAGGTTTTACCCTTAGTCAGAACGCCAACCTAGGAGACTATCTATTCTCAAGAAACCAAATGTTGGGAGTCTCTAATTATCTGGTGGAAGCTTGCCTTAACTAGCAATCCTTATGCCTTGACTCAACCTTTCCTCGATCAAAGCCACAGTTTAGACATGAGATGTGTAGAGAAAGGTAAGGACGATCATTTACCGTCACTGTGATAGACACTCATTCCGATAGGTTCCAACCAATATTGCCCTAGTTAAGTAAATTTGTTAGACCTAACTAGTGTTGGAACACCACAATCACTACTTTAGCCAATACCATAGTTTGAATACCCTGTCATAATATGATCTAGCAGTGGTCAACAGCCCATACCACTAGAACCCTTGTGAAAATAGTCTGGCAGGCTTGACACAAATAGAAATTCACGACTCAGTTGTTAGAATCCTTTCATAAGATGTGCCTTGGAGTTGGTTCCCCGTCGACAACTCTTGTATACTGTGGACGAGTAGGTCATTCTATTTTTCGACCATGTGTTATTGTACACACTCGTTTTCTATTTATTGAAGAATGATCCTTGACTTGACTTATATCTACCGTATCCCATTACGCCGTGCCTTATTCTTTATTAACAAGAGTCGAGGTACAATATCCGGATGTTGGAATTCTTCTAACCTCATCATTCCTAAGACCATGTCCTAACTTCTAAGATGGGTAGAGTGTAAGCCTCCTAAAGTTTTAGGATATACGAGGATCACCGATTGATTAGAACAACTTCCATTAGAATGAATGTTAGTACCCCATGGACTCCCACTTTTCATTTAGATCATTTTTGTGTACCCGGCCGTGTCACTAATATTCGGAGCACAAGACCAGTTGTTACCTCCCAACAAATTTTATATGCAAGACCTAGGCGAGTCCACCTTCATCTAGGTATATCTTGTCCCACTCAAACACGACCCCTTGTACTCTCTTTTATAATACGACTTTCAGGACGAAAGGGACTAGCTGTAATCCTTACCATAACTGTCACGCCCCGCTCCCGTAGGAGCGATCGTCCTCGCTAAGGCGTGATGCCGCACGGGCCTAGGTTGCGCCCGTGCAAGGCCAAGTCCAGAAACGGCCGATTTGAGTTCTAGGCCACAGAGTCGCACAGAGTGTCCCCATTTGCAGCGGAATATAAATGAACACAATTGAAGCGAAACCAAATTCTTTATTGATATTCAAGAAGTTTACAAGCGGCGCTAGGCCGATATTACAAGTCGCTCAAGCTCTCTCTCTCTCTGAAACATAAAAGGCGTGCCAAGTGACTTACAAGATGGAATGATTCATGGCGATATTTCGATACATTATGTCCCGTATATGGTGCTCCAGCTCCTTGCAAGGCTCCAAGGCCCAGAGATAGCTCCGCGCCTTAGCACGTTCGATTGAAGCTCCGTACCCGCCGGCGTCTCCTGCATCCTGCAAGTAGACTGTGGGGTTATCAGTACATTGTTATGCACTGGTGGGGAGGCTAGCTCGCCCATAATCACTATCATTACCGAACACGTTCCATTTACTTGTGTGCATCTCTATCATTCATTGTCTTTCTAATCTTGCCTTAGGGTCATTACATGGCATATGATATAACCTATCCCGTGTTACCGATTTCAAGTGTCGCATGGAAATACATGCACAACTTACCCATACTTACCGTCCGGCCTTCCCTGTTCAGAGCAAACCAAGTTAGACAACAGTTCATGTGTAATAACATAACGTAGACGCATTCTTTAACTCATTTGTACTCATTATCATTTTGGAGTGGCATATTTCAAGTCTTTCAGTAGGCACTTGTTCATTTAACATTTAACTTAGACTACTCTGATTTCAATGCAAGGACTTGCACGTGGATTGCCACCAGCAAAGCCCACTTAATCTATATGCATCGGTCGCTGGCACCACAAGCCATCCTGGACTTTCTCCTTGGCATTTTCGCACCTATCATGGCGTACGGCTGGTACACCCTGATAGTCTCTTGAAAAATACCCCGCACTTACGTCTCCTGGGGCCAAGCCTCCCCCAGTTAAGCCCGTAAGCCCCTTTTGGATCCGCCTAGGCCGGCATATCCCCCCTTTGATCATGCCGCGGAATCCCCTTTCACGGTCACAGCATACGCCACCCCTCGCTCGTGCCGTTGTCCACGACCATTTCGTATTTTATTATCATTTTAACTTAATGGCTGTCTTTGAGCCTTAGGCTAACCCTTAGCCTTCTTACGTTATCGACCAGGTTGGCGTCCGTGCAGCGCGGGTAGCGAGCCCCGATGCACGTGCCCGTCACACCTGTCGCTAATCCTTCTTTCTTTTCTTATCTTTTCAAGTTTCCTTTCCTTTTCTTTCTTTCTTTCACTTGTTCATTAGTTCATCGATTCATTCACGTATTCATTCGTTGATTCACTTATTCGTTTGCTCTTTCATTTATACATTACACGACTCCTCGTATGGGAGTCGCCTTGGCGACCCATCGGTCCCATAGCCTTCCAATGTTGCTAAAATCTATACGGTGCGACTATATTGATAGTCTTTCCATTTCATTGTTGTAACCCATTCATTGTTTGATTGTTTGGACGTATAGGGAGCATCAACGTAGGCTTGTGCCGTAGCACGAGCATGGAGCGCGGGCGAGAGTTCTCGTATTTTCCATGTTACTTTCCATATTCTATACAAGCATACAAGTTGGGATTATTCCCTTAGCTAGGTGCGTTGGGTCATTTATTAGCATGCAAGATGTTATCGCCTAGCGATTCTCGTGTTTGTGTCCGCATTATTATGTGCATAGGCTAAGCAAAGACGGGTTCATCGGAGCCACCCACCTTAGTGATGTTCGCATCGGCCGAGCGATATTCCGAGCGCGCCTTTGAAAGTCTAAGTCTGGATTCATCCCGTCGGGCCAATGTAAGCCTTGCATCGATTCGCATCGATACTTCATCGGGACGAAGCAACTCTTCGGGTCGATGGCTCGTTTGAGTCGTTGCACTTACCGTTTGGAATCGGCGTTCCGCTAGGGCGGAGCGGGTCACTACATAATACACCACTCAAAACAAGTCTCGTCCTCGAGACTTCCTGAGTGCAGGTCATCCTACCATTCCTTAACTCGGACTGTGTACATACCTTAGACAATTTCCTATGCATCGTCGTTCGATGGCATCGAACGACACTCGATTTCTTTCTAAGTTCCGTGTCGTATACGTTTTGGTCGATTTTTATTGAATAGCTTCTCGTTCATTTTAGACTTGATGTTATCTTTCCAATTCAAGCGTTTCTTCGTATTGGTTTCTATTTCTTCGTGTCATGGGACTGGAGTGGTTGCACAAGGCACGCTGGATTTTGCCAAATGCGTGGGTCGTAATTGAGGCAACTCACTTTTGTTTACCTCAATTATCGGGATCACTCGATTCGCTTCTCAAGCATTTTCGTCTATGAAATCATTATGACTTCTTCTTAGCGGAGTCGACCAAGTCTACGAAATTTCCGTCTGATTCAAGACCAAGAACGACACCATCGTCGAGCATAACTTCCTATCGATGGTTCAATTCATTGCACCAACTTTTAACTAGCACGATTTTACGTTCACGACACTCGTTCACTCCCCAAGTCGTGCTAGAACTCAGCGTATCACTTGGTTGGATCGTGCACGCATTTCAGGCGTCCCTAAAATACATGCATTCAGCCAAGCCGCAGGATAGTGAGTTTGTCATTCTCACTCGAGTCGCATCGTGCACATACTCAAGCGTTCCTGAGATATATGCATATCAGCCGAGTCTCGTGAGCAGGGTTTCCTACTCTTGATCCACTCTTTCAATCTATGTCAATCCTCAAGCTCAATCCTTTGTTTGCAACTCTTGCAACAGGGGCGTCTCGCCTATCCGCTAGGCCAATTCTCAAGGCTAAGTCAATGTCAGGATTGGAATCATAGTTTCCCAACAATAATGCCAACACTGACCCCAATCCTAGGGTCAAACCAAAGTCGGTGGTGCAGGATTTTTCTACCCAAGCTCGTGTTACTCAGATTCCTAAACATCGAGCACGATCACTCAGTTCGCATAGATGCATTCACTTTGCAACATCCAAATCTGTTCAATCACCAATTCTAAACCAATTCATGTAGTCGATCGCGAGGTCATCCAGCTCGACAATACATTCTGCCCCAATCTCACGCGAGTCCGATTATCCACGGTGGTTCATGAATCACCATGCAACGCTCCCGCGGAATAATCATTCTCATCGGGGCGTAACTCTTGTTTGAGTTTAGACTAACTCATTCTCGATACGCAGATTGGACCTACTCAATCCTCAAGTTTAACTCTTTAAACACACAATTCATCCTCAAGTCTCCTTCGTGTCAAACCACAAGTCGAAGCATACGAGTTGCCACGCCAGGCGAGTACCGATCACTCCTGCTGTATGAATCACCATACCAGCGCTCACGCGGAGTGATAGTCCTAGTCGGCGCGACGTATGTGCGAGGCTGGGGTTGCGCTCGCATAAGGCAAGAACGTCTACGTTGTGGTTGACAACGAAGTAAATCCAAGCACTCCATTTTCATCCAAGCCAAGTCTATATTTGATAGTCCGACCGTCATTCATCCTCGAGCCAAGTTTATCTTTTCCTCGACACATCCTTAACGACCCAAGTATAGCATCCAACGGAACAATAACATTTGCATGATCGTCATTCGCCGAGTCGGAGTGCCCCCGAGTTATCGCATATCGATCTTCGATACGCCTCAATACCATCGACGATATGCGTAACCTGACGATCTTCCTTTGCAACCGATTTTCGAGTCATGCATTGATGCTATTGTCCGAGTTGGATATTCCACAATTTCCTCGATATTCAAGATCAAGTTCGACCGCTATCTCTCCAGCTAGGGTCAAGATCGTTGTTCAACTCAAGTCGCGATTCATTTGAGTCAATCCGAGATCGTACGCGCAATCCTCTAAGTTTCCTCGATCAAGACCATTCATTTACCTCTGTCGTTCCGAGTCGTTTTCTAACTCACGTTGTCTAACGACAAGTTGTCCGAGCGACATCTCGCTCGGGACAATCGAAGTCACAACCAACTAAGTGTGACGCGTTCTAAGGCTTTGCGCGACCGCATCGCCTCGCCGACATACTCGTAATCCTCGATTTCGCTCGAACTATTTCCAAGACGTCCATACACCACTCGGATTCGAGCCACTCGACTAGTCGTCGACATTCACTCTTATCCTTCTTCGAAGCTATCACATACACCACTCGGGTTCAAGCCATCCTAGTGAGCCCTCAATTACGTTCGCGCCACGCGCTAAGACGTCTTATCGATTCGTTCAACGAATCGCTAGCGTAGTCGTTCGCGCCGTTGCGACGCATTAAGTCGTTCGCAATAATCCTCAAGGTCCAAATCGATCCTTTGAGTGCGCCTAAGCGTTAACTCGATAACATTCCTATCGATACACACTCAAAGTGTATCTCCGTTCTCGATCGAGCGATACGTTGATATCGCTCGTAACCCGATGGCACCCAAGAGTCGAGGTGCGCGACACGCGGACTAAGTTGTACCGCTTAACCATCCCGTTCGGACCACATTCAAGTTTGCACGCTCACTTATTCTCGTTCGCAACTCGTTTGCACCAAAGGGTCTAGGTGCGCGATACTCCGCACAACTTAGCCAAAAGGCCGCGTGCAAAACCATCCTGTTCGAATAATACTCCGGTCTCGTGTACCCGTTTGCTATCGTCAACGTAAGCCTATTCAAGCATGCCTCACGTTTGCTAACTCTTAGCATTTAGTTTTCGTCCGACTCGAGTCCGTCGTGGTTCGGCACAAAGGCCATCGCCTATCAAGTCCGAGTACTCGTACGAGCTTTCGCAATATTAGACTTATTGTATGGAACATCCCAAATGCACAACGAGAGAGAGCATACACTTCTTTTGTTTCCAACGCGAGCTTTCAAAACTGAGAGAATCGAAATGATGTCCAAGGACGTAAAGCCGTGCTCTGATACCAATCTGTCACGCCCCGCTCCCGTAGGAGCGATCGTCCTCGCTAAGGCGTGATGCCGCACGGGCCTAGGTTGCGCCCGTGCAAGGCCAAGTCCAGAAACGGCCGATTTGAGTTCTAGGCCACAGAGTCGCACAGAGTGTCCCCATTTGCAGCGGAATATAAATGAACACAATTGAAGCGAAACCAAATTCTTTATTGATATTCAAGAAGTTTACAAGCGGCGCTAGGCCGATATTACAAGTCGCTCAAGCTCTCTCTCTCTCTCTGAAACATAAAAGGCGTGCCAAGTGGCTTACAAGATGGAATGATTCATGGCGATATTCCGATACATTATGTCCCGTATATGGTGCTCCAGCTCCTTGCAACGCTCCAAGGCCCAGAGATAGCTCCGCGCCTTAGCACGTTCGATTGAAGCTCCGCACCCGCCGGCGTCTCCTGCATCCTGCAAGTAGACTGTGGGGTTATCAGTACATTGTTATGCATTGGTGGGGAGGCTAGCTCGCCCATAATCACTATCATTACCGAACACGTTCCATTTACTTGTGTGCATCTCTATCATTCATTGTCTTTCTAATCTTGCCTTAGGGTCATTTACATGGCATATGATATAACCTATCCCGTGTTACCGATTTCAAGTGTCGCATGGAAATACATGCACAACTTACCCATACTTACCGTCCGGCCTTCCCTGTTCAGAGCAAACCAAGTTAGACAACAGTTCATGTGTAATAACATAACGTAGACGCATTCTTTAACTCATTTGTACTCATTATCATTTTGGAGTGGCACATTTCAAGTCTTTCAGTAGGCACTTGTTCATTTAACATTTAACTTAGACTACTCTGATTTCAATGCAAGGACTTGCACGTGGATTGCCACCAGCAAAGCCCACTTAATCTATATGCATCGGTCGCTGGCACCACAAGCCATCCTGGACTTTCTCCTTGGCATTTTCGCACCTATCATGGCGTGCGGCTGGTACACCCTGATAGTCTCTTGAAAAATACCCCGCACTTACGTCTCCTGGGGCCAAGCCTCCCCCAGTTAAGCCCGTAAGCCCCTTTTGGATCCGCCTAGGCCGGCATATCCCCCCTTTGATCATGCCGCGGAATCCTCTTTCACGGTCACAGCATACGCCACCCCCTCGCTCGTGCCGTTGTCCACGACCATTTCGTATTTTATTATCATTTTAACTTAATGGCTGTCTTTGAGCCTTAGGCTAACCCTTAGCCTTCTTACGTTATCGACCAGGTTGGCGTCCGTGCAGCGCGGGTAGCGAGCCCCGATGCACGTGCCCGTCACACCTGTCGCTAATCCTTCTTTCTTTTCTTATCTTTTCAAGTTTCCTTTCCTTTTCTTTCTTTCTTTCACTTGTTCATTAGTTCATCGATTCATTCACGTATTCATTCGTTGATTCACTTATTCGTTTGCTCTTTCATTTATACATTACACGACTCCTCGTATGGGAGTCGCCTTGGCGACCCATCGGTCCCATAGCCTTCCAATGTTGCTAAAATCTACACGGTGCGACTATATTGATAGTCTTTCCGTTTCATTGTTGTAACCCATTCATTGTTTGATTGTTTGGACGTATAGGGAGCATCAACGTAGGCTTGTGCCGTAGCACGAGCATGGAGCGCGGGCGAGAGTTCTCGTATTTTCCATGTTACTTTCCATATTCTATACAAGCATACAAGTTGGGATTATTCCCTTAGCTAGGTGCGTTGGGTCATTTATTAGCATGCAAGATGTTATCGCCTAGCGATTCTCGTGTTTGTGTCCGCATTATTATGTGCATAGGCTAAGCAAAGACGGGTTCATCGGAGCCACCCACCTTAGCGATGTTCGCATCGGCCGAGCGATATTCCGAGCGCGCCTTTGAAAGTCTAAGTCTGGATTCATCCTGTCGGGCCAATGTAAGCATTGCATCGATTCGCATCGATACTTCATCGGGACGAAGCAACTCTTCGGGTCGACGGCTCGTTTGAGTCGTTGCACTTACCGTTTGGAATCGGCGTTCCGCTAGGGCGGAGCGGGTCACTACAATAACACCGGTATACTTTCTGACTTTCACTAGAGCCTCAACCTTGACTCAGTACATTCGACCCAATATATGGTTGTGATCTACTCGAAGTCCACTACGCATATGCCACTAGTGTGCCACCCAATTGAGGCCTCATGTGCTGCTTAAACACAAAGGTCACGGGAGGCGTATTTCGGGCTTTATGAACCTAGCTAACCAACTTAACGGACAACGAGCTCAATCCTTGGATGGAAATCCATTCTAGGATACCCTAATCTAATAGACATAGTTTTATCCTGGAATCTTGTTCAGTCCATATAGATTGAGATCTTGCATTGCATTTGGATTCTTTGCTCGTGTGTTTAAATAACCACGAAAAAGGATCACAAACTTGACTTCCCAAATTTCCGTCCTATTATGGAACCTTGTTTAGAATTTCGAGAACGAAATTTCTGTATTGCACGGAGTGCAAGCCCTCTAATAAACGAAGGGTTTTTCATATTAGCAAGTGACTGGACTAAAGTAGCCAACCTAGCAACAAGTTATGTTCATAAACGTTATTTCTATCGGCATCATTTGATATCCTCTACCGCTCTTGAAACTTCGTGCTTGTTCTCAGTTATTCTCCCTCGCCTTTTCGTACCATTGACTCTCGTCCTTCCTATTTTGGGGGTCGATAATAGTGTTGTGTAGAAGTTAGCGGAAGTATAGTATAAGTTAGTTGACATTTGAATTTGGAGTGCTTAATAGATAGGAGGGATTTATAGGTGTCGTATACAGTAATACCTATTCGTAGAAACTTTAGCAAGTAGTGGAAGGACTATAAAGTTTTAGTGACATAGCGTTGAGGGAGTAGTGTGACCAAAGGTGGGTAGAAGTCCTCAAGAAATTACAGTTTCAAATGACCATAAGAATAGATTGGTAGCAAATGGAGACCGTCGTCTATCATAGCGGATGGACTCTTACCTTAAATTTCGAGGACGAAATTATTTTTAAGGTGGATAGATTTGTAGCTCCCCTTCCCAGAAATATTTTTTAAATATTTATTTATTCGATTATTTGATTTAATAGTGATTTTTCTAAAATTCGTTTTTATAAATTATATATATTTATTGGTGATTTTCAGATTTTATAAATAATTAATTATTGGCTTATTGAATTTCGTTATTATTATTAGTATTTTTATTATGGTTATTATTCGAATAAAATTATCTATTAATATTAGTTATTATCATTTTATTGATTATCAAGAGATATATGTGTATGTATAAATATATTTTAGGTATGTGTATGGTTATGCATATACAATATGTTTTATATATGATTGGTAAATGTATATATATATATATATATATGTATTTATGTAAATAGGCAGCTGTATATAAATATAGATATAGGTGAATACAAATATAGACATATTATATATGTGTATGTGTTTAGATAAATAATATGTAAATATGTATATACGTATGTATATACGTTTCTAGATATATATTAATGTATTAGTGGATTGCTTAGAATACTTGTTGTTGTAGTGTTAGGTATGATAAGAGATAATTATAAATAAATATATATTAAATATATGTGATGGTTGTGTAAATCTATATAAATGTATATTAAATATGCAGGTATTTATATAAATGTATGAATGTACATTAAATATAAAGGTTTTCGTATATATAAATAAATATTGATTATAAATGTGTATATGTGTGTATGTACGTATAATGAGTATGTATATAAAATAATGTGTGTAAAAATATATGTATATATATATATATATATATATATATATATATATATATATATATATATATATATATATATATATATATATATATATATATATATATATACATATAGATCTATAAATGTATTAGTGTAAAAAGAAAAAGAAAAAAAACAGCAGGGAGCAGTTGCTCCCTCGGCCCAAAGGCCGAACCCCCCCCCCCCCCCCCCCCCCATCATAAGTTCTGTTCAAAACAGAACTGTGAGATTTATATAATGTATTCGTTTTATTACAAAGAGAAGCAACCAAACCGAGCCAATGTCTTTCCCCCGTGAACCCGAGATAGCCCACCTGGGCTGGGACTTTCCTCCCCAAACCGAGCAAAACCCGAGCAGTCTTAAACCCCCGGTTCGCGTACGGTATTTAATAGAGAGCGAGAGAGAGTTTCGCATGGAAACCCTAGCAAACTCGCGCAAGCCGCGCTGCCACCACAGCACGCCCCAGGCGTCGCGCGCGCCTGCACGACGTCGACGACCGGCCAGAGCGCCGCCGCGCGCCACCGGTCGCGCGAACCCAGCAGTCGCGCGCGCGCACGTGTAGAGATGAGAACGCAGCAGAGCAATAGTTGAGGTAACTTCTCTCTCCCGTTTCTCCCTCGTCTCTCAACGAAATTTCGATCCGAAAGATGTTTTAGAAAGCCTATATGACCCTCTAGAGGCCCCATCAAATAGGTTACAATATAGTCGAGCCTTCGATTCGCAAAATCGAGGCAAACATCGACGAAAAACCCATTCGAAAACTGTGCATACACAGTCCAAATGTCCAAGTTTGAAGATCAATTCTGATCGATCTAATGCCATTTTAGAAATACTATTTGAAGACACTTTTAGACAGCATATAGGGCTTCGAATCCCTTCTTACGAAATTTGAAATCATCGACTCAGCGTCGAGAAATCAAATCCCGAAGTTTGCCGAAAATCTGTTTTCAGAATAATAAAATCACTCCACACGACGTGCGTCACGCCAATCTGGACGACGTGGTCGCGAACCGAAAGGATTGAAAGCTGCGTAACAGCTTCGTGGTCGTGTGGACTTTGGCGAAATTCAAATTGGTCGCGTGTGCGCGACGAATTTGGTGCGTATCCGTCGAAATTCACCGTATCGTGCATGTTGCAAATTCTCCAATTACTTTGTGCACGCTCATCGAATCGAGACGAAACTTACACCAACAGAACCATATCATTTTTCTGATCCTGTATGCCAAGTTTGGTCCGATTCTGAGACCGTTGATAAAATCACCGTTTTGCGGGCCCCACGGTCCTACTCAATGGGCGATTTTGTGCACGGCCTGCCGAAATCCAACTTTGGACATACGGTTGGGTTCGTATCGAAAAACTGGATCCGTAGACTTGTAGTTTGATGACTTTAGAGACCGTTGACTCTGGCACGCTTTTCGGTGCAAAGCGGGTCCAACGGCGGACACCGTTTTGGCCCGAAATTATCGTTTTGCTCCTGTGTCCAGAATTGGACGTAAGGACAGGCAATCCTAGCTAATTGGACAATTCTGAGATCATTGGTATTGTTTATTTCAGCTTCCGGGGACTGTTGTACGGGTTTTGACTATAGTGGCATATTGAGTGATTTGGATCATCGGTTTCACCAGCAAAGGACCACAGGCGAGTACAGTTTATTGTTTGCATTTCGATATTGATCTTTACTATATTTCATTGATTGGTCATTAGTTATGTGATATTTTTATACTCTATTATAAATTGTTGAGTCGGGAATGAGAAGTACCAAGGATGTGTGATTCGACCATAGACAGTGCTTAGACATTGTAGACAGTGCTTATTTTTCTGCAAGTAGACATTGTAGACAGTGCTTATTTTCCTGCAAGTAGACATTGTAGACAGTGCTTATTTTCCTGCAAGTAGACATTGTAGATAGTGCTTATTTTTCTGCAAGTAGACATTGTAGACAGTGCTTATTTCCTGCAGTAGACATCGTAGACAGTGCTTACTTTTCTGCAGTAGATATCGTAGACAGTGCTTATTTTTCTGCAAGTAGACATTGTAGACAGTGAGTAGACATTGTAGACCGTGCGGTGTAGTACCCCAGACCGATCACATATCAAAGGTACTTCAAACGGTGGAAAGTATATTGGTCTATTTATTACTATTGATTTTTCTTACGACTTTACTGTTTATTTTCAAACCCATGATTGATGTCTAACCTTTGTTTTATAGTCATTTTCTTTATTTGAAATTGTATTCAGTGAATTGTGCTCGTTCCATTCCTGACTGGAAACTAACATTTTCAGGTTAGCCGTGGATTCACTTAGCTTGGGGAGTGACGGGAATACTTGCAGACAAAAGCCTAGAGACTAGTTAGATAGTTGAGTTGTAGTCATTCATTGAATTGTACAAGTTTATATTTTTCTACAAATGTAAGACTTGTGATCATTGTAAGTTAAATTAATTATGTGAATGAGTATTATTTGTGATTTTGATCTTCATGGCCGTGACAGCGTTCTACCGCCGACACTGCGGCGTAGGCTGGCTTGGACACGTCTCGTATCCGTTTAAAAAAAAAGGGTGTGGGTCGTGACACATCTAGACTCACGTAAATGCATGGCCTGATTTGTTGGTACGACTGGAGCAATACTTAGCAACACGTGCTCTGAACCACACTTTGCGTAACGTACATCGGGACCGTGAGACTCCCAACCGAGGGACCGCCTCATACATCTTAACATGGATAGGAACACGAGACTCCCAACCGAGGGACCGCCTCATACTTCTTAACGTTGATAGGAACGCGAGACTCCCAACCGAGGGACCGCCTCGAACATCTTAACATGGATAGGAACGCGAGACTCCCAACCGAGGGACCGCCTCGTACATCTTAACGTTAATAGGAATGCGAGACTCCCAACCGAGGGACCGCCTCGAACATCTTAACGTTGATAGGAACGCGAGACTCCCAACCGAGGGACCGCCTCGTACTTCTTAACGTAGATAGGAACGCGAGACTCCCAACCGAGGGACCGCCTCGTACATCTTAACATTGATAGGAACGCGAGACTCCAATGTATTTCATGCGACACTATCGTCCAAGTCACACTCTATGTGACGAGCCTTAAGACCGTAGAAACGAATGGCTATATTACAGCCGTAGAACCGTGGGATCGTGCATACGCTTAACTTGATCAATCAAATTCTTTGGGTACCTAAACTCATGTCATAAGTCGTGCGATACAACTTAGCTCGTGGGACGATCAAGGCTATGCCGAGCCTTGCACTCCATGGAAACGTGCATGCTTTATCGAGCATCTACGCGGGCGACGCCTATGACTTAGGCTAACTCATAGTTTGTGACGAATACCAACTTTCCTTAGAAGGACCGAGTGTCATTTTCAAAGCACGCCATGCACCAACTCTAATCCGACCGTGGGACGTTTTCTATGTTCTAAACTCGATTCGACACATCGGGATTATTCCCTTAGCTATGTGGATTCGTCTCTTTTATTATCAAGCCTATTGTGCAAGTTGAAAACACACGAATTATTAAGTGAAGGCTAAGATGAGGCAAGTTCACCGAAACTACCCCACCTGAGCGATGTCTTCGAGTCGCCGAAGCAAGGCTAAGTCCGAACGCCGTCGGCATTTCGATTCCTCCGATTGACTTCGCGGGACGGGGTACTACACCATACACCACTCAGAACAAGTCTCGTCCTCGAGACTTTCCTGAAGGCAAACCATCCTACCATTTCTATGGCCAAGACTTAATCGTACACACTCCGCCTACGCATTTCTTCGATTCTGAGCCACGCTCACACTTATCGCTAACTTAGTCGTAAGGCACACCAACCGATCAACCAACATTCGAACTCGTCTCAAATCAATGATCGTATTACCATCAACATTTTCTTGAAACTCACGATCTCAAAATCCTCGACACTTTTCCGTTCCTCAAGTCTCACTTGATTCAACGTATCACTTAGTTGGATCGTCCACATATTCTAGGCGTCCCCAAAATACATGCATTTCAGCCAAGTCTCATGATAGAGAATCCGCCATCACCACTCGAGCCGGATCGTGCATATATTCAGGCGTCTCTGATATACGTGCATGTCAACCGAGCCTCATGAGTGGTGCCTCCATAATTTCTATCGTTCCGCACTGGGACGTCTGCCTAACCACTAGGCTATGTCTTTCCATCAGTACTGGAATCATAGTTCCCAAACAACGATATCAACACTGACCCCATCCTAAGGTCAAACCAAATCGATGGTACGGGGTTTTCTATCCAAACTCGTATTACTCCGATTTCTAAACATCGAGCATCGATTTCCTACGCACATCCCAATATTTGTCGCACGAGGTCCGAGTCGTTCAGTAAAACCATCCTACGATAACTCACATTTCAACCAATTCCACGTTATATCAATATCGTTCGTTCATCAAGCCGTTTTACATAGTCTATCTCTTTGAACATGTACGACATAATCTGCCTATCAATTCTTCCAAATCAGACACGCTACGACATAATTTGTCGCTAAACCATAATTCACATCTCATATTCCCTAAGTCATTCATCCCAATTTACGTAATCGATCACAAGGTCGTCCGACCTACTCAATCCTCAAGTTTTATTCAGTCATCAATCGCAAGTCCTAACATCCTCGAGTTCTCCTTTGCATCAAACCGATAAGTCGGGACAATCAAAGTTGCCGCATCCTGATTTTCCGAGTTCGATCATTCCCGCGACATGAATCACCATGTCAGCGCTCACGCGGAACGATTGCCCCAAATATGATGCAACGCATGCGCGAGACTAGAGTTGCGCTCGCACAAGACAAGATCGTCGATGTTGTGGTTATCAACACAATTATCAAGACACGATCACTTTCATCCAACATTCTCTTCAATTAAAATCCTAAGTATTGCATCCAACCGAATAATAACACTTGCACGATCGTCATTCCTCGAATTAGAGTGCCCCCGAGTTATCGCATATCGATCTTTGATACGCCTCAATACCATCGACGATATGCGTAACCTGACGATCTTCCTTTTCAATGAATTTCGAGTCATACGAATGATGATATCGCCCGACTGGATAATCTCTTCGATATTCAAATTCAATTTCGATCATCACCCCTCGAATCGTTTACAAGATTAATTCGTTCAAATCTGAAATCACGTATCGTTTATCCGTCTATCTTAAGTCATCGACTAACGTATTTTCTTAATTCGCACCATTCTTTGCTAACTCAATCATCGAACGACATCCATTCCAATCCCCAGAGTCATTTTCAAACATTCAAAATCGAACATTTCATCATGCTATCTACCTGCCGGGCTAACTTTTCGTATACGATCCGTATCAATTCCTTCAATCAAGTTATTCATTTGCTACACCTTAACTTTTTCTCGATTCGATTTCACCTACTCAATTATTTTCGCGTTTCATACTCGCACAATCCTCAATCTTTCGCTCGAATGATTTCCAAGACGGACCATACACCACTCAGGGTCAAGTCATTATACAAATCTTTTAAACTATCACTCGAAACAAAATCAACTTCTTTGAATCCCGTTCGAACCATTCCTCGAATTTCAAGCACGCTCATCTATATTGCATAGACGTTATCGTCGCTCGATAGCACTCTATCGGTAGCCACTCTAAGTATAGTTTCGTTTCCGACCGAGCGGTACTCAATATCGCTCGCAACTCGCTTGCACCATAAAGTCTAGATGAACGACACGCGGTACAACTTAGCCAAAAGGTCGTACACATAACCATCCCGTATGGACTATGCTCCGACTTTGCACGCTCATTCGCTCATTTTCGACTTAGGACTCGTCAGACATGCATGCGACTTGCTAACTTTAGCACGTATTTTCTATCAACTCAAGGTCGGCACCGTTCGGCCCAAAGGCCATCACCTATTGATGCGTTCGAATGAACACTTGTACGAGCTTTTGAAAATATTAGACTTATTGTATGGACATCCCATGGGACAATTGAGAAAGAGCGCACCAACGATATCGACTTGCAGAAGCAACACTTCAGAGTATGCGGAAACAACGGAGTTAAAGAATTCAATCGGTAGTCCAAGGACGTAAAGCCGTGCTCTGATACCATTATGTCACGCCCTGCTCCCGCAGGAGCGACACGAGCCTAGATTGTGCTCGTGCAAGGCAGTTCCATAACGGCCGATTACATCGGCGGCGACGGGGTCGTCGCACAGAAGTCTCAAGCAGAAACATTGAATACGCAGCAAAAATTTAGAACGAAACACAAGTTATTCAAAAAAAGCTCTTTATTGATATTGAAACAAAGGTTACATTGGGGGCGCAAGGCCAAGATTACAATTGCTCAAGCTCACTTTTCTCACATTTATAAGTCACTCAGCTCTCTCTCATCTCTCGATTACAATGGTTGAGCCAGCGGAAGCTTCGGAAGGCGATGTCCATACATTATGTCCAGTATAAGTCTAGTCTTCATGCGGAACGCACGCTTCGAATCGCCAAGGAACTCCGTGCCTCGACGCATCCAAGCGAGCTCCGCGCCACGAGCTTTTACCTGTGCCTGTACATGGAAACTATGTGGGTGTCAGTACTCAACTGTACTGGTGGAGTGAGCTCCTCGCCCACTCATACAAAACCAACACGTTAATTTACTTTTGTGCAACGTATCCCTTTTACGATTGTCTTTCTATTCTTGCCTTAGGATCAGTTTTAGGACCGACACCTTGGCCTATTTGTGTCTCTAGACCATAACCGTGCTATCGTACCGATATCTTCCTTATTCTTGCCTCTACAACTTTCTCGTGCTTGTATTGTCAATACACCGACTCGTACTTGTCTTTCGTGCCATACTCTGGGATGTAACGACTCGATCGTGTCAAATACTTGCCCGTGCCTCAAACATCGAGGCCGTGTCTCACAGTATAACCTGACTTATCCAAACTCGCCTTACGGCCCTTCCAGACTTAACAATAAACGTCTAACACAACTTATGGAACCGGTGTTGAGAACTCAAGTACGATGCCATATCTCATGGCAAAACACATGTATTTACGTATAACCAAATCTTAGGCTCATTACCTTTGGTGCATACCGTGCACGCTTTCCACAACACATCACATACCATACTTACGCTTCTTTGGTTGCGACCGACTCCGTGCATGCAGATTCGCCGCGTAGCACGCCAATTATCTATATGAAAGGCCACTGACATGACAAGCCATCGCGAACATAGCTCGGGTAGGCGACGGGTCTTTCGATGCAAGGTTACGAGCCCCATGGAAAGCCCCCGACTACCCTCATGCAATGAATCGTGCGCTGCTATAACGTCTACCCCCTAGGATGACTGGGCCCGATGCTCCGACGTATAACCAGTCTAAGCAGAAATCCTTGTCGACAAGGTGTCCAATGACCACGCACCTACGAGACATCTAGACTCACGTAAATACATGGCCTAATTTGCTGGTACGACTGGAATAATACTTAGCAACACGTGCTCTGAACCACACTTTGCGTAACGTACATCGGGACCGTGAGACTCCTAACCGAAAGACCGCCTCGTACATCTTAACGTGGATAGGAACGCGAGACTCCCAACCGAGGGACCGCCTCGTACTTCTTAACATTGATAGGAACACGAGACTCCCAACCGAAGGACCGCCTCGAACATCTTAACGTGGATAGGAACGCGAGACTCCCAACCGAGGGACCGCCTCGTACATCTTAACGTTGATAGGAATGCGAGACTCCCAACCGAGGGACCGCCTCGAACATCTTAACGTAGATAGGAACGCGAGATTCCCAACCGAGGGACCGTCTCGTACTTCTTAGCGTGGATAGGAACGCGAGACTCCCAACCGAGGGACCGCCTCGTACATCTTAAAGTTGATAGGAACGCGAGACTCCAATGTATTTCGTGCGACACTATCGTCCAAGTCACACTCTATGTAACGAGCCTTAAGACCGTGGAAACGAATGGCTATATTGCAGTCGTAGAACCGTGGGACCGTGCATACGCTTAACTTGATCAATCAAATTCTTTGGGTACCTAAACTCATGCCATAAGTCGTGCGATACAACTTAGCTCGTGGGACGATCAAGGCTGCGCCGAGCCTTGCACTCCATGGAAACGTGCATGCTTTATCGAGCATCTACGCGGGCGACGCCTATGACTTAGGCTAACTCATAGTTTGTGACGAATACCAACTTTCCTTCTCCCAAGCCATGGGACGAAGGACCAAGTATCATTTTTAAAGCACGCCGTGCACCAACACTAATCCGACCGTGGGACGTTTTCCATATTCTAAACTCGATTCGAAACATCGGGATTATTCTCTTAGCTATGTGGATTCATCTTTTTTATTATCAAGCCTATTGTGTAAGTTGAAAACACACGAATTATTAAGTGAAGGCTAAGATGAGGCAAGTTCACCGAAACTACCCTACCTGAGCGATGTCTTCGAGTCGTCGAAGCAAGGCTAAGTCCGAACGCCGTCGGCGTTTCGATTCCTCCGATTGACTTCACGGGACGGGGCACTACATAGGGTGACTCCAAAAATTCACAAGAGACAAATATATTATATAATTAAAATTCGGGCTCGTCGACCCCTTCGGTGGAGCAACTCTCAACACCGGAACCACGCAAGTATATTTATCGGGTTCGCCGACCCCTTCAGTGGAGCAACTCTCAACACCGGAGTCACACACAATTATATATTTATAAATTAAAATTCGAAAGCCAAAAAGTTTCTTGTTTCTTACCTAGCAAGTGTGCTTAGCATTCCTTACCAATTTATAGCAATAATTTAGAGCAATTAGTTAGCACTTCAGTACTCTTATCACAAACACAAAAAAATTAGCATTTCTTGTTAGTAACCATAATTCACAAGAATGAATTATATTCGAAATAAATTTGAATAGTACCTATATGTCATTTGTGGAGTTTCCTAATTCCACAAGATCCATTACAACAATTCAAACTTACTAAACATTGAAAGTAAAAAAAAAAAAAAATCAGATTAGATTTAAAAAAATATATAGATAATATGACCTTGTATTATGTATGAAAATAATTTCTAAGGTTGTCTATACATCCCTACTTTAGTGTTTCAAAACAAAAATATCTTGTACTAGCCTCAAGAGTATCCATCTATGCCCAAAACAATTTTGGAAAGCCATTATCTATTCCAAGAAAAAAAAATTATATATAGTGACTAATAAATATAAATTCAAAATCGATTAGTAGAATTTAAAGTATACCATATTGAATCTAGTAATTTGTTTTACTATCTTAAATTTGAATCCTACTTAATATAACACCCATGTATCATTACACCCTGAATGATGAACATAATTAGCCATTTCACAATTTCATAATTGCTTACATATATCATAATATTTACCCATAACATTCAAATCTCTATATATATCCGAATACATATCAAGTCTAGCATCAACATATCATATATTTAAAACTCAAGAGTTATTATGTCAAAATCATATTGGCAAGTCATGTCGAATCATAGTTCGGGTGTATGTGTCGTACCACGCACACGTATGTATACATAAATTCATAATATTCAGAATTTAAACTAATTTAACTTGAATATTAACCAAAGAAAAGGCCTAACATATACCATAAATCATATTCTTGTGTTGATGTGTCCATATTGTGTCCTGAATATGTGTTCAAAATTTTGGCATATAAATAACCTTATAAATTTATAAAAGATCAGAATTAAAGGTTGAATAACCATGATTCACTAATACTACTTCATTTTAATATATATATAATTTCAGAATTATATGTACAAAACAGAGCCGTATTGATTCCGTGTCCTGCGGTCGTGTTCGAGTGTCTATATTTAATCAAAATCAAATATCCATGTTATATTTGATTTATATCTACCATAGCTTATAACCTATAATAGAGTTTTTAACAAAATTTCTTGATTTAAATAGAAAGAAAGGATGGAGGACTTGCCTTGAGGAAGTTGATTTGGGATTGAAACTAGGGTTTTGAGCCTTATTCTTCTTCCAATTTTTTCCTTTTGAGGAAAAAGGGGTTAGGTTTTGATGATGGAGATGGAGATAATGACGGTGAGGGGAGTGGCGGTGGTGAGGGGACATGCCGGCCGGCCAGGAGGGAGGCTAGTGGTAGGGGGGTCCGCCGGCCGGCTGGCCGGAGGTGGCAGCCGTCGCAAGCGGTCGGAAGGCGCGAGTCCGAGTCCGGGGGTTGCGTTCGGGTGAGGGATGGAGAGATATAAAGTGAAGAGAGAGAGTGGTGGTGGGGATGTCTGAAGTAATTATATGTGTTAGAGGAGAAGGAGAAGAAAATGAAGAGGATGATGAAGAGGATGAAGGAGGGAGTGAGCCGAATGGGAGAGGAGGGTTCGGTTGAGGGGATGGTAGGGGAAAGAATAGGATGCTGCTCTCTCTCTCTCTCTCTTATAAAAATTCCCTTTTTCAGGATTATCACCAACATCATCATACCAAAATGAGTGAAAAGTCTAATTTACCCCTCTACTCCATGCATGGTAACATGTGTATGGTGAGGTGGCTTGGAACATTTTGCAATTGCATGATTTGTACAAGGATATAAATGAAAATGAAGATTTTGTTTTAAATGATTTCATAATTATAATAGGAAATCTTTCATTTCTAAATTCAAGTTAACAATTAAATGAAAAATAAAAATAGACTAAATTAAAAAAATTATTTATGGAAAAGCAGCTATGACAAATAGGTTTTATACCTTCAGGGGTTTGGACTATTGGTCCAAATACTTTGCGATTTTTTAAGGATTTTAATTCAGCTTGTATCGCATCTTTCCATTTTGGCCAATCATTGCTATGTCGACATTGTTTAATAGATTTTGGTTCAGGATCCTCATTTATAATATCAAGAGCAACATTATAAGTAAAGATATTATTTATAGTAATTTTCTTTCTATCCCAACTTTTCCTTGTACTCATATAATTCAAAGAGATCTCTTCTGAAATATGTTCATTATCATGTGCCTCTGCAGGAGTTACTTTAGACTGACCAGTCAAATTTTCTATAGCGCTTTCATGTTTCGAAATTATTCTCTTCGGGAGTAATAACTTGTACCTTTTTCTTTCGAGGGTTCTTATCTTTAGCGCCAACAGGGCGTCCATGTTTCATGCACGGTTTTAATGTGCCATCATGTTGTCCTTCAGGGATATCAATCCGTGCGAGTACGTTTATAGCCGGTACATGAGATTTTGTCACTTTCTTAATATCAGTGAATGCATCTGGCAATTGATTTGCGATATTTTGCAAATGGATAATCCTTTTCACTTCTTGCTCACATCTACTTGTACGTTGATCAATAAAAGATGATACATTTCATGTAATTTCACGCCGTTCTACAGGAAGTGACATTTTATCTCCCCCTAATGGCAGGAAAACTGACTCATCAAAATGGCAATCAGCAAACCTTGCCTTAAATAAATCGTCCGTCAAGGGCTCAATATATTCTATTAAAGATGGTGAGTCAAAACCAACATAAATTCTAAGACGCCTTTGTGGGCCCATCTTTGTTCTTTTAGGTGAAGAAATGGGAACATAAACTGTACAACCAAAAAATTTTAAGTGAGAGATATCAGGCTTCTGGCCAGAAACAATTTTCAATGGTGAATGATGATTAAATGAACTTGGTCGAATACGAACCAATGTAGCTGCATGTAGTATTGCATGTCCCCAAACAGAAGTGGGTTAACTTGACCTTAAAATTAAAGGTCTAGCAATCAATTATAATCTTTTAATAAAAGACTCTGCAAGTCCATTTTTAGTATGGACATTTGCAACTGAATGTTCAACATTAATCCCAATTGACATTCAATAGTCATTAAATGCTTGAGATGTATATTCACCGGCATTATCAAGACGAATTGTCTTAATAGAATAATCAGGGAATTGAGCTCTTAACTTTATAATCTGAGCAAGAAGTTTGGCAAAAACAATCGTTCTTGTTGATAATAAACATACATGTGACCATCTAGATGATGCATCTATCAAGACCATAAAGTAACGAAATGGTCCACAAGGTGGGTCAATAGGTCCACAAATATCTCCTTGTATTCTTTGTAAGAACATAGGTGACTCAAGATTAACTTTCATCGGAGATGGTCTTATAATTAATGTAAGCCCCTGTTTTTCAAATTTTATTTTAATTAGTGTTAATTAATTTTTAATGTTAATTTTAGCCTTAAAATAATTATTAGGATTTTTAGGAATTTTTCTAGAATTTTTAAAATTGTTTTAGAATTGTTTTAATATAGAATTGTTTTAATATAGAATTGTTTTAATATCATTTTGCAATTAATTTAAATATCATTTTGTAATTTTTAGAATTGTTTTAATATAGCTATGTAATTTATTAAATTGTTACAAGAGCATTTTGTAATTAATGAATTGTTTTTAATGGTGGAATACAAATTTATATTTGCATTTAGTGACTTAGGGACCTAAACCTAAATTCCTAAAGTCTAAGGGTTTATTTGCAAAACCATTGTCACCTACCCCCGACGACCAGCCACGTCGTCGGCGACCGACCCCAATCTTTCCCCGCATTTTCCGGCCGTTCCACCGCCTCAAACTACCTATAAATAAACCCCCTTCGACCCCAGACCAAACCCTAACCCTATCCACCACCACCGACCACCGTAGTTCGTCTTCTCCGGCGAAAACCCTAGGTTCTAAACCCTAACTACGGCGTACCCTAGCGCCGCCTCTCCATCCATCGTCGTCAGTCGCCACCACCACCGTTCGACTCGCCTTGTCAAGCCGACCCCAGCGCCACCCGACCGCCCTGACCACGACGCCTCCTCCGCCCAGTCGCCACCCCAACAGCAACCCAACTCCGGACACGTACGTATCAGTACTGTCTCTGTGTCGTGTTTGTGTCTCGATTTCACGTGGACGACTCGCCAGGACACGGGCAATCTTTGGGTAAGCTTGGACACGTGAATTAGTGTTCGTACGTGTCGTGCATAGCACGAACACGTAAATCCTGTGTCCCTAACTGTCCGGACACAGGATCGTTTATTATTTTTTTATGTGTTAATCGATTCAAACCTAATTAAATCTAACGAAAACCTAACCCTTAACACAAGCTTTCGGGTGACCCCCTGGCCAGCCCGACCCGACTAAACCCCCCCCCAGCGCTTTGGCGGGTTCGAGCCCCCCCCTCTTCTGTTTCTGTTTCTTTTTCTGTTTCTTTTTCTTTTCTTTTTCTTTTTGTTTTAATATATATATTTATATATATATGTATACATGTATTTGTATATATATATGTATTATTATATATACTATATTATGTATATATATGCTGTTTATATAGATATATTTTTATGTATATATATGCTGTTTATATATATATATAATATATATATATATATATATATATATATATATATATATATCTATATATATATAGATATATATATATATATTATATATATATATATATATAATATATATAATATATATACTTCATTTTAGTACTTTATTATATTATGTATCTATATATATATATATTATATATATATATATTATATAATATATATATATATATATTATATATATATATATATATTTCTTGTGTATATTTATTATATATATATTATATATATATAGATATCTATATATATATATATATATATCTATATATATATATATATATATATCTATATATAGATATATATATATATATATATATATATATATATATACATATATATATTCTTATATATTATATTTATACTATATATGTATATGTATACAATATTGTATATATATATATATATATATATATATATATATATATATATATATATAGATATATATATATATATTATATATATATATATATATATATATATATATATATATATATATATATATATATATATATATATATATTATAGTTAAGTATTTTCTTATACATATATATATATATATATATATATATATATATATATATATATATATATATATATATATATATATATATATATATATATATATATATATATTATAGTTAAGTATTTTCTTATACATATATATATATATATATATATATATATATATATATATATATATATATATATATATATATATATGTAATTTTTAACATATATATATCCATTATGTAATTATCCATATATTTATGTATATATATATTATGATATATGTATACCCTTTATATATGTATTTCACTATACTTAGTGTAAGTCATTTTTCTATGTAAATATACTTATCATATTTTTATAAATATTATGTGTAGTTTTATCTTATTAAAATATTAATATTTATTTTTGCACTTTTATCAAATTATATTTTAGTGTATTTAAATTACTGCAACCATTTGGTGTCCAAGTCTAGCATAGATTTTTGGGTCCAAATATGTTTTCACACATTCAAGACCTGTAAAAGTCATATTGGACTTGATTCATGGCCTTGGGTCCTGTATTTGAACTTTGGTTCAAATTATATACATGGACAAAATACGCAGATAATTAATTATTTAATTTCAATTGTGTGCAATGCTATTTTGGGATTTCTAAAAATAATTAAAGTACTGTTAAAATTCTGGAAAAATAGTATTTAGATACTATGTTAATTTATCTAATTTAGTATAATTTTTGTAGTATTTAATTTACTGTTTTGCCACTAGTTTGGCATATGAAATCAAAACTCATTTTCTGTATACTTAGAAAAACTGATTTTTATAAAATACTTGTACTGGTTAATAAATTCCAGAAAAATTATAATAAATTTCTATGATTAACTAGGATCATTTTGGTACTTTGTTTTATGTAAAACTAAGCTTTTTGTCTATCTCAAAAATTGCTAAAACACAATGATCATTTGATTTATTTATTGATTAATTACGACTTGTAACTTTTTGTGCTATTTTAAGTTTTAGATGTAATGTCCCAAATTCGTGATACGTATTTAGTGTACGTATACGTGTTTTGGACCCATATTTTATTTATTCATGGTTATTTGTCTTGGTTTATTTTGCATTGGCTTGGTTTTATTGTCATTGATAGTTTAATTACTTTTAATGATTCATTGGTTTATTTGGGCTTGGTTTATTCCTGGGTTGGTTCGGCTTGGTTCGGTTTGGGATTGCTCTTGGTTCATCATGAACCAAGGGGTGAACCCCCTACCTACCACCATCACTCATATTTATTACCTATTCTTCTTTCTCTCTCTTCATAATCATCTTCTTCTTCCTCATTTACTTCCTTACCTACCAAAGAGAAGGAGAGAGAGGTCTAGGCAAGTGCATCTTGCTTCCACAAGAGAGCTCATTTTTATTATTCCATTATCTTCTCCTCATGTTTCTAAGACACATTAGAACTTGTTATTTTCCATTTTGAGGCTTAACTTTTTGTAGATCTAGGAATTAGTTATTTTCGGTTTTTGGTAGTTTTGATCTATCAAACTTCTTTGTTTTCAAGTTTTGATGGTTCCATGTTGTAGAGAATTTTATTCTACCCAATTTTGACCTTTGAAAAGTCGGATTTGGACTTATTTTGACCAAGTTATGGACTTTTGAAGCTTTGGGTTCAACCATGGAGTTCTTGCTGTTTGGAGAAGACAGTGAGCAGTGCGCGAGCTTTTTAGCTTGAGCCACTGAGTTGCGCGCGCTCTTTAGCGCAGCGCAGTCCCCATACGCTGCCTTTTGGGAGCGTATGTCTTGCATACGCTCACTTGTGTGACAAGGAGTCGTATGGAGTCCATACGCTGCCTTTTGGGAGCGTATGTCTTGCATACGCTCACTTGTGTGACAAGGAGTCGTATGGAGTCCATACGCTGCCTTTTGGGAGCGTATGACTTACACTGAGCGTATGACCTGAGCGTATGACCTGAGCGTATGACTTTTGCACTGAGCGTATGGCCCTTGGCTGACTTGGTCTTATGTCAGCGTGCCAGTTTGGTTTTATTTTCCTTAAGCTTGGCTCTTCTATAGCCCTGTATATTGATATTTTATTAGATATTTTACGTCTATTTTATATCCTTACGCCTTTTGTCCTGAACTTGATAATCACGAATTTACTTGATATGTTTAGAATTGATAATTGAGCATGACGTGATAGTGACCCGTAGTGGTGCACTCCTGACATAATAGCCTGACATGACCTGATAGTGGCCCGTCGTGGTGTACTCCTGACAAAGTATACTTGGCATGATAACCTGACATGATTATCTCGAATAGCTGTTACGACGGCTACCTGACATGACATGACCTGTTTAATTAATCATGACACCGTGGGCGATTGTGCTTGTACAAATAATCCAGTCCTGTCTTGCATCATGTCTAGGAGGGGACTCCTGAGTACCACGGTCAGGAGTATCTACTGAAATGGACTAAGGTTAATAATTAGTATAATTTACTACTCATGAAGAGATGTTCCCCAGTTACAGGCTATCCCGTTATCCCGGCCGCAAATGTTTGGACTTGTAGCCTGCCGACGAGTAGGGCACATTTCCAGCCCACTGTTATGTGGGGCACTCTTGATTGTCACTTTAAATGATTGAACTCTATTGTCACTCTAATGCATTATACTCTCTAGATTGTCACTATAATGATTGCCTGGATAGCTGCAGGGCCTGTGACTACTTGGAGCATCTCATTGCATCTTGCTAGTAACTAGGATTGTGATAACCCTAGTTAGTTAATGTAGAAAGCCGTAGGCAATGATTGGCCGTGATTGATTGGATGGAGTCTAGTCCAGTATGGTATTGTCTAGAATTGATTGATTGCAAGATTGTACCAGAATGATTGAATTATTATCACTCCAGATTGTCACTATAATGATTGTCACTCCAGATTGTCACTATAATGATTGTCACTCCAGATTGTTACTTGACCTGATTTCTTATATTTATCTTGCCGATAAATGGTGAGAGAAACTAAGTTCCGTTCAGACAAAGGGTTACAACCCCGGTCCTTGTTTGGTTTACGGGTTGTAACCTAGCTATCTGAATAGTTCCATGGTTATCTCATCGTATATCATCCTGGCATGCTTTTTCATATGTCCTGTCTTTTAGTGATTCTATGTAAGATTGTCTTTTATAATTACCTATCATGCTTTTTCTTAAATTACTGTCTCTTATTATGTAATTATATTATTGTGTTAATTTGCTGGCTTTAGTTCTTAAGTGAAGCCTCCTTTGTGGCACTTGCTCTTTCTGGGGTCTGACCCAGCTGGTTTTGTATGGCCAGATACCGGAGCAGCACCAAAGAATCTCCCTGCTTTCCAGCCCGATGGTGGTCACCAGGTGTAACCAGGCATCGAGTGGGTTTCTTTTGTTCTCCCACTGTAATATTGTAAATTATTCTTTTGAGACGTTTAGCCGACGAGCAAGTGTTAGCTCGATTGTACTTACTTACTGTCTGCCTACGGGCTGTAACATGATTGACAAGCCCCGGAGGTTGATCATGTATGACTGAACTCTTGCTAGTCCTCACATTTTGTAACGACTAGCTTCATGATCATCTGGATATGTAATATTTGGGACGCCTTACAATTGTATATTTGGAGATCTGATATCTTGTGATTATTATTAGTTGGTTGAGATTGAGACAATAGGCTATTTTATGACCTTAAGAGACTGATGGATTGTAGTGAAACCCTCACATATCTAGACAGCCGTGACCGTATAGCGGTGTGGATCCCATTCCGTTATACGTAGCTGGCTATGTCTGCCCCCGCTCTCCAGTATTCTGGTTCTGGGGCGTGACATTAGCCGTATTGAACCTCACCCCTCACTAGTGTAAAGACCCTAGAAAGTTAGTTAAAGTAGTGTGTCACCCCACATTGGTCTCCTATGCTAAAATCATCATTTTGGCTAGGTGCCCAGTCACAAGTCGTGTTTCACCAATTAGTGTCTTAGCGTTTTAGCTTAGTGTAAAAAGCTAAGTTTATGTATTTATTTCTACAGTGACGAGTTACCGGACATCCATAGCACTTTTATTGCAGCTTGTTTTGCTTTGCTTTGCTAGAGGCAAGTACTTTCTACAAACTTTACATACTGTTACATAAATGAACTGCTAATCCCACCATGTTAAATGCTGATCCTTGGGATAGCAAGTTAAAATATCACATATTGTACTCTCCATTACTACCATGCTTAGAACAGTCTTTATGTATCTCTCACATGATAGAATATGGGTTATGGGGAAACTAGTAGTTGAGTACGTGATCATGCCCCCATTATCGTACCGAGCAAAGTTTCATTCTATATGATACTGCGCCGTAGGCCATTATCCAGCATTTCTGTACGGAGGTACACCTATGCCTGTACACTTGTACGTATGTACATTTCGTTTACATGTGCCCCAGCACTTTGTACATCTATTGACCGATCACGTACCTGCTACAGTTTTAAACATTACATATACATCTGTCTCTATGACATATGTGTCCTTGCCATAATAGATTATGTGATGCCATGTTTCCAGTTATTCCTCCTATGTTCATTTCCATGTTTCATATGCTAGTTTGTTAGATTCAGTACTTGCTTTCGTCCTCACGGGTACTCCGTGCAAGCGAACAATCTGCTGCATGTATAGCTCTGCCAACTTCTCGGTGGAAAGTCCCACCTTGAAGGGTATAAAGTGCGCTCACTTCGTCAGCCTGTCCACGATGACCCAAATGACATCCTTCCCTCCTTGAGAACGAGGAAGCCTTAAGACGAAGTCCATCGTAATATGTTCCCACTTCCACTCGGGAATGGGTAACGGCCGTAACAGACTAGCTGGCCTCTGGCGCTCTGCCTTGACCTGCTGGCAAACTAGGCATCTCGAAATGAAACGTGATACATCTCACTTCATCCCGTGCCACCAAAGATGTTTTTGCAAGTCACGGTACATCTTGTCAGCACCAGGGTGAATAGAATATCGCGATCGGTGTGCCTCCTGCAAGACTGCCTCTATCAGCTCTTCCTTCGACACGCACAATCGGCTGCCATGTCTCAAGGATCCATCCTCTGCTACGGTGAAATCATCCAGCAATCCAGCTAAAGCCTGGGCTCGAAGTCTACGAAGGCTCTCATCTGTAGAATGTGCCTCCCTGATCTGCTCCATCAAACCTGACTGAATGTCAAGCGCCATCATCTGTATCACTGATCCTGGCCAAACTATCTCGATACCGAGCTTCTCCAGATCTTTCCGCAAATGTCGATCTATCATCAGATACCATGCCATCGGATGCGTTCTCAGCGCATCCGTTACCACATTTGCCTTCCCGGGGTGATACTATAAATCGATATCGAAGTCTTTCATCAACTCCAACCATCATCTTTGCCTCATGTTCAGCTCTTTCTGCGTGAACACATACTTCAAGCTCTTGTGGTCAGTAAAGATTTCCACACGCTCTCCGTATAAGTAATGTTTCCATAACTTGAGTGCAAAGATCACCGCAGCTAACTCTAGGTCAGGGTAGGATAGTTCGCTCAGTCCGCAATTGCTAGATGCATAAGCAATCACTCCCCATGCTGCTGTAGGACACATCCTAGCCCCTTTCTTGAAGCATCGCTGTATATGGTGAAACCTCCAGAACCTGAAGGTAAAGTCAGAATGGAGCGGTCGTCAGCCTCCTTTTCAGCTCCTCAAACGCTGCCTGGCAGTCCTCTGACCAGATGTACTCTGCGTCCTTCCGCGTCAGCTTCGTCATGGGTTCAGCTATCCTAGCAAAGTCCTGGACGAACTTTCTATAATAGCCTGCTAAACCCAGAAAGCTCCTGATCTCTGAAACTGACGTCGGAGCCTTCCATGTCTCAACTGCAGCAATCTTCCTGAGATCCACCGAGATTTCCTCTCCAGTAACTACATGGCGAGAAACTCCACTCGGTCTAAAAGAACTCGCACTTCGGCAATTTGGCAAACAATCTCTC